>JAQQST010000311.1:0-23738 GCA_028646485.1 Cryptoprocta ferox
TCACTCAGTTCTCGAATTCTCTTTTCGTGTTCCTGTATCAATTTCTCTCTTTTTCTCGGGAACATCTCTCTTTTTATGTGATTATTATCCACTTATATATCTTCTTTAAAGAACTAATCAATTCTTTTGCCCATTTTTATATTGGATTGTCTTTTCATTATTGTAAGAGTTATTTAAATATCCTAAATACAAATCCCTTATCAGACATGGGATTTTCAGATATTTTCTCATATTTAGTGGCTTGCCTTTTCACTTTCTTGATGGTAATATTTGAAGCATAGAAGTTTTTAATTTTGATGACATAGACTTCATCTGCTTTTGTCTTTTGGTGTCATATCTAAGAAACCATTGCCAAATCCAGTCACAAACATAGACACCTATGCCTTTTTTCTAAGAGTTTTATAATTTTAGCTCTTAGATTTTAAGTTAATTTTGTATATATGCTATGAGGTAGAGGTCTAATTTTATTACTTTGCATGTGCGTATCCATTTGTCCCAGTACCATTTGTTAAAAAGACTATTCTTGTTCCATTTAATTGTCTGGCACCCTTGTAGAAAACCAGTTCACTATAATGTGAGACTTTATTTTTAGATTCTCAATTTTAATACATTACTTTATATGTCTATCTTTATGCCAGTACCAAATCAAATTTTATGAAAAGTCTTTCCTAGTTATCTTGCAAATTACCAGTCGTTTATGTAATGATAAGTCAGTGTAGTAGAATTCAACTTCACTTCTCTAGAGATTTTTGCTTCTTGAAAGGACCATTTTGCTAGCCTATGCCTTGCTGACCCCATGACTCGATGTGAAGTCAGGCTCAAAAAGATAGAATCCTGTTTCTTTAGTCTGTTCAAATTTTTAAAATTTATTTTTATTTTTATTTTTTATTTTTTTAGAGCATTCACAGGGGTGAGGGGAGAAGAGAGAGAGAGAATTTTCAGCAGGCTCCACACTCAGTGTGGAGGCTGACATGGGTCTTAATCCCACGATCCTGGGATCATGACCTGAGAGTTCAATGCTCAACTGACTGAGCCACCCAGGTGCCCCTCCTGTTTAAACTTTTTGTCTCTCATTCAGTGCCTCCCACTTCCATTTCCATCAAATCTTGGTCATAGGATCTGTTGACTCAGTGTACTATTTATTTTAGTATATTTTATTATCTCATTTTAATGCATAGACTCACCCATAGTTTTCACCATCTAGGAAGGAAAAGATTAACTCTGGGCTGTTCATCTTTACTGTTTTGAAATCTTGCTAACCCATCATCTTGCAGTTCACAATTAGGTGCTCTTTTGACGTGGTTCTCGTGTGTAACACTGGTGTTAATCCTGTTCTTGGCACACATCCTACATTCTTGGAAAACATACTAGCCAGTATCCACCTTCTTTTGCTTAAATAGAATATGCATAGCTCAGTATATAAATAATGGAATAAACATTACATCATTCCAACAAGACAGCTGTAAAAAATGAGGTAGTCTTATATTGATTTATCAGATATAAATAGTAGATGAGTAATTTGAATTACAAAAAAATACAAAGTCAATTTGTATGATATGGAGAAGCATTGTGGTACAACATAAAGATGAGATGGTCTTACCTCCCCACACACACAGGCTTGGAGTAAGGTAAAGGAGAAATTGTGGTTAGTTTAAATAGTGCCAAAGAACAGTAAATTTATTTTGCTACTGAAAATATTATGAGTCCATAATGTTCTCTTTATTTCCTCACTGAGGAAAGGAGAATGAAGATTGACTATTTAGTTGATTAAAAAATACACAAAGCTGCCTATTTCTTTTAATTGAAATCAGATAAAAGGTCCAATTTTGGTTATTAAACTGACTCTGTCTAGTTTTTCAACTAATGTACTTCAAATGATATATCCAGTCTTTCTTCTCCCCTAACTTGAGGGGAAATTCTAAAGAGGCATTCCTGCCTAGTTGTAAGAATTGTTGGAATTGAGGGGAATCTTAGAAAGAAAAGCTTAGAGACAGGAAGATGGCAGAGGAGTTGGAGGACCCAAGGCTTGCCTCATCCCATGAATACAACAAGATAACTATCAACTCATCCTCAATACCCCAGAAATCGACCTGAAGACTGACAGAACAAAGCCCACAACTAAAGGGAAAGAAGGGGCCACATCAAAGAAGGTAGTTGATGCAGAAATGTGGTATAGAAGAGAAACAGATCCTGGCTGCTGCGGAGGGGAGAGAGTCGTGGTTGCAGGAAAGGGTGAGAGAGAGGAGCACACAGGGAAACGCACACAGAGAACGTTTCCCCATAGACACTGGCTTGGAAAACAAGAGGGACTGAATTCCTGTGTTCTTGCAACCAGTAGGGCTTAAAGCCTGGAGTTTTAAAGGGCATCAGGTTTAGCTGGGATAGAGCCCTGAGGGCACTGCACTGCTCTTGAAGAGAGGGCAGACAAACAACTTGGGAGCATTACAGCATGGAAACAGTGATCTGAAGAGTGCCTGGGGCACTCAGTGGGGAGAGTATCTGCTCTTCTCAGAGCATGTCTCTGAGAGGCAAATTTGAGAGAGACCCCTCTGGGGGAACAAAGCAGCCGGCTGGCACCATCTCCTTCTCTTGTCCCTCAGCACAAACACAAAGCCACCTGCAGGAAGCAGTGGATCACTAACACTGGCTACCTAACTTACACCAAGCACCACCGCCCTTTGCACTCTGGTAGAACTACCCTTCTCAATCACTCTTGCTTGAGTTCCGTAACAGAAGACCCCTCCCCCAGAAGACCAGGACAAACCCCTGCCCACAGCACATCCTCCAACCAGAGAGTTTGGCAGGGCCTCAGTTCCAGTGGAGGTGGTGGTAGGTCTCATTTTGTAGGCAGACCAGAGCACACCTAGTGAAAGCTTGTTACATTCAGGCCAGGGACCAACCCTCCCCAGAGCAGGGAAAGGAGAGCCTCTGCAGATGAATGGCCTGAAAGGATAGCACGGCCAGAACACAACAGCAGAGCGCATGCAGCCCACACTGGTGACACTCCCTGAAGTGCAAGACCCTGGGCATTACGTGCCGTCATTTTCATAAGTCCATTACTTCTAGGAGCAGTGACATAACTGGCTTTTCTAACACAGAGAAGATGGCAGATACTTAGACAAAATGAAAAGACAGAGGAATTTATCCCAAAAGAAAGAAGAGGATAAGGCCACTGCTAGAGATCTCAATGGTAGATACAAATAACATGCCTAATGGAGAACTTAAATCCATGACCATAAGGATACTCACTGGACTTGAGAAAAGAATGGAAGACATCAGTGAGACCCTTACCACAGACATAAAACAGTTAAAGAATCAGAGATGACGAGTGCAGTACATGAGATTAGAAACATGCTTGATACAATGAACAGCAAGCTGGAAGAAGCAGAGGAACAAATTAATGACCTACAAGACAAAGTAGTGGAAAGCAATGAAGCTGAGAAAGAGAGAGAAGAATTATCCAACACAAGAATAGACTTAGGGAACTCAGTGACTCCATCAAATGTAATAACATTCATATTATAGGAGTCCCAGAAGAAGAAGAGAGAGAAAAGGGAGGCAGAAATTTTATTTGGAGAAATAATCGCTGAAAGGTTCCCTAATGTGGGGAAGAAAATAGACATCCAGATTCAGAAGGCACAGAGAACATCTGTCAACATCAACACCAAGATATCTTGTAATTAAATTTGCAAAATGTGCTGCTAAAATCTTTTTTTCGTAATTGTAGTGTTTATTTTTGAGAGAGAGAGAGTGCACACAAGAGGGGAAGGGCAGAGAGAGATATAGCAGGAATCCCAAGCAGGCTCCATGCTCTCAGTGCAGAGCCCAATGGGGGGCTCGAACCCATGAACTGTGAGCTCATGACTTGAGCTGGGATCAAGAGTCGGATGCTTAACCGACTAAGTCACTCAGGTGCCCCACTGCTAAAAATCTTAAAAGCAGCAAAACATGTCATTAACTTCCAAGGGATCACCCAGAAGGCTAGCAGGAGATTTTTCAACAGAAACCTTGCAAGGTGGAAGGAAATGGCATGAAATATTCAAAGTGCTGAATGAGAAAACTCTGCAGCCGAAATTCTGAGAAAGAATTTCTCAGACAAACAGAAACGAAAGGAGTTTGTGACCACTATATCAGCCTGCAGGAAATATCATAGGGGACTCTTTGAGTGGAAAGGAGAGATCAAAAGTGGCAGTATAAAGGCAGGAAAGGTAAAAGCAGTAAACATGAGTATTTCTGTAAAAAAATCTGTCAAGGAACTCACACACACAAAAAGATATAAGATATAATACCTCATCTAAAACATGGGAAGGAGGAAAAAAATGGGTACTCACCTAAATCACCAACAACTTAATATAGACTGCTATACTCAGAAGAGGTGATCTACAAATTAATGCTTACCATATACCAAAACCCACTAGTAAACACACAAAGAATAAAGAGAAAGAAATCCAAATATATCATTATAGCAAATTAGAGAAACATCAATGAGAGAAAGACAAAGGATTAGTGAAAATCTCCAGAAACAACCACAAAACAAGTAGTAAAATGACAATAAGTACATATGTGTCAGTAATTACTTTGGATGTAAATGTACTAAACACTCCAATCAAAAGACATAGGGTTACAGGATGAATTAAAAAACGACCTATCTATATGCTGCCTATATAAGACTCATTTTAGACATCAAGACACCGTAGATTGAAAGTAAGGGGATGCTTGCACTGTTGATGGGAATGCAGACTGATGCAGCACTCTGGAAAACAGTGTGGAGGTTCCTGAAAGAAAAATAGAACTACCCTACGACCCATCAACAGCTCTACTAGGAATTTATGCAAAGGATACAGGAGTGCTGATTGATAGGGGCACATGTACCCAATGTTTATAGCAGCACATTCAGCAATAGCCAAATTATGGAAAGAGCCTAAATGCCCATCAACTGATGAATGGATAAAGGAGTTGTGGTTTATATATACAATGGAATACTACTTGACAATGAGAAAGAATGAAATCATGCCATTTGTGGCAATGTGGATGGAACTGGAAGGCATTATGCTAAGTGAAATAAGTCAGAGAAAGACAGATACCATACGTTTTCACACGTGTGGATCTTGAGAAACTTCACAGAAGACCATAGGGGAGGGGAAGGGAAGAGGAAAAACTAGTTACAGAGAGGGAGGGAGGCAAACCACAGGAGGCCCTTGAATGCAGAGAAAAAATTGATGGTTGATGGAGGAGAGAGGAAAGTGGGTGGTGGGCATTGAGGAGGGCATTGTTGGGATGAGCACTTGGGTGTTGTATGTAAGGGATGAACCATGGGAATCAACCCCCAAAGCCATGAACACACTGTACACACTGTATGTTAGCCAATTTGACAATAAGTTCTATTAAAAATAATGAAAGTGGGGGGATGAAGAAAAATGTATCAAGTCAAAAGAAAAAGTAGCAATACTTTTATCAGACAAAATAGTCTTTCAAACAAAGACTGTGGGGCACCTGGGTGCCTCAGTCATTTGAGCGGCTGACTATGTTTTGACTCAGGTCTTGATCTTACGGGTTCTGGGTTCAAGCCCCATGTTGGGGTCCATGCTGACAGTGTTTAGCTTGCTTGGAATTTTGTCTCTCTCTGTCCCTCCCGCACTCTGTCTCTCAAAATAAATAAACTTAAAAAGAGTGTAACAAGAACCAAAGAAGGCTACTATATTATAATAAAGGGTACAGTTTATTTATTTTAATGTTTATTTATTTTTGAGAGACAGAGCAACAGAGCGTGAATAGGGGAGGGGCAGAGAGAGAAGGAGACACAGAATCTGAAGCAGGCTTCCAGCTCTGAGCTGTCAGCACGGAGCCCTACGCGGGGCTCGAACTCACGAAATGCGAGATCATGTCCTAGGCCGAAGTCGGCTGCTTAACCGACTCAACCACCCAGGAGCGCTGCTTAACCGACTCAACCACCCAGGAGCCCCTAAAGGGTACAATTTAGTAGGAAGATCTCACAATTGTAAACATCCATGCACCCAACATGAGAGCACTCAAGTACATTAAACAGTAACAAACATAAAGGAACTAATTGATAATAATACAGTGATAGGGTACTTTAACACCCCATGTACATCAATAGATCTTAACAAAAAATCACCAAAAAACACATCTTTACAGAAAATCACCAAAGAAACAGTGGCTTTGAATGACACAGTGGACCAGATTGACTTAAGAGGTATATCCAGAACATTCCACCCTAAAACAGAATACACATTGTTTTCAAGTGTACATGGAATATTCTCCAGAATAGATCACAAACATAAAATAGGCCATAATAGTTTTTTAAAAATTGAACTCATACTACACACCTTCTCTGACTACAGTGCTATGAAACCAGAAGTTAACCACAAGAAAAAAAAATCTGAAAAGACCACAAATACATGGAGGTTTAATAACATGCTACTACATTGAGTGGGTTAAACAGAAAATAGAAGAAGAAAAAAAATGCATGTATACAAATGGAAATGAAAAAACAATGGTCCAGAACCTTTGAGATGCAGCAAAAGTGGTTCTAAGAGGCAAGTATGTAGCAATAGAAAGAAGCCTACTTCAACAAGCAAGAAAAACCTTAAAACAACCTGACCGTACACCTACAGGAGCTAGAAAAAGAACAAGTGAAGCCTGAACCCAGTAGAAGAAAGGAAGTAATAACGATCAGACCAGGGGGGCGCCTGGGTGGCTTAACTGGTTAAGTGTCTGACTCTTGATTTTGGCTCAGGTCATGATGTCACAGTTGTGAGATCGAGCCCTGCATTGGGCTCTGTGCTGGCAGCATGGCACCTGTCTGGGATTCTTTCTTCCCCTTCCTCTCTGCCCCTCCCCCACTCGTGTGTGCTCTCTCTCAAAATAAAATTTTAAAAAAAGATTAAAGCAGAAATAAATGATACAGAAACCAACAACAACAAAAAAAAAACAGATAAAACTGGAACAGATCAATGAAACCTTGAGCTCGTTCTTTGAAAAAAAATTAATAAAATTGATAAGAATTTAACCAGAGTTATCAAGAAAATAGAAAAGTCCCAAATAAATAAAAACACAAATGAGAGAGTAGAAATAACAACCAACACCACAGAAATACAAACATTTGTGAGAGAATTATTATGAAAAACTATATGCCAACAAATTGGACAACTTAGAAGAAATGGATAAATTCCTAGAAACATAAATTACCAAATTGAAACAGGAAGAAATAGAAAGTTTGAAAAATATCAATCACCATCAAAGAAATTGAATCAATAATAAAAAAACTCAACCAATACGAGTCTAGAACCAGATGGCTTCAGAGGTGAATTCTCCTAAGCATTTAAAAAGAGATAATACAAAAAAAAAAAAAAAAGATTAATACCTGTTCTTTTCAAATTGTTCCAAAAAAAAAAAAAAAAACCCAGAAAACGAAGGAAAACTTCCAAATTCATTCTGTGATGCCGGCATTACTCTGATAACCAAAATCGGATAAAGACACCACAAAGAGACTTACAGACCAATATCTCTGATGAGCATAGATGCAAAAATCCTCAACAAAATACTAAAAAACTGAATCCAACAATACATTAAAAAATCATTCCCCAGGGGTACCTGGGTGGCTTAGTCAGCAAAGTGTCCAACATCAGCTCAGGTTATGATATCACAGTTCGTGGGTTTGAGCCCCGTGTCAGGCTCTGTTGACAGCTCGAACCCTGGAGCCTATTTCAGATTCTGTGTTTCCCTTTCTCTCTGTCCCTCCCCTGCTTGTGCTCTGTCTCTCAAAAATAAATAAATATTTAAAAAAATAATTCACCATAATCAAATGGGATTTATCCCTGGTTTGCAGGGGTGGTTCAATATTTGCAAATCAATCAATGTGATACTACATCATATTGATAAAAGAAAGGATAAAATCATAACATTTCAATAGATGCAGAAAAAGAATTTGACAAACTATAACATCCATTCATGACAAAAATCCCTCAACAAAGTAGAGTTAGAGGAAACATACCTCAACATAATAAAAATGCACAGCTAATATCATCCTGACAGGGAAAACTGAGGAAAACTTACATCTTTTTTCTAGTTATCTGCTTCTTCTCATTAGCACTGTTTGTTAATAAATTAATCTTAACATTTATTGCATCCTACTTTAATGGAGACCAGTTTCTACTATGTAAGTTTATATATCTTTTTCTTTTTTCATCCACTTCTCAATTTATCTTTTTTGTTTTTTCTTAACAAATTCCCCAAAGTTTAGATTTGTTTTGTTCACAAATCTGTTAGGGAAAGTGTGGCCAGGACAGCCTGTCTCTGCCCCACTCAGCTTCAGGTGGGGCAGCTGAAAGGTTTGGGGCTGAAACCATTTGAAGATTTGTTCATTCACATCTGGTTGTTGATGCTGGCTGTTGCCTGGGACTTCTGTGTGGGAGGCAGCAGAAACACTTACAGTGACACACCTAGACCCTCTTTGTGGCCCGAGCTTCCTCACTAGATGGTGTGCTAGGTTTCAAGTAATCAGCCTGAGATATAGAGCAAGGCAGAGGATGTATTGCCTTTGTCACCTAGGCCTGGAATACACACAGCAACATAGTCACATATTCTGTTCATCAGGAGCAGTCACTAAGGTCGTTCCATGGTTTCTCCTCCTCCTCCTCCTTCTCCTCCTCCTCCTCCTCCTCCTTCTCCTCCTCCTCCTCCTCCTCCTCCTTCTTCATGGAATGAGTATTTAAAATCTATGGACATATTTAAAAAACAGTATAATTTACCCGCTGGCCACAAGTGAAGACTCACTAGGTGGCCTGGGATTCCTCCCGACGTGGTGGTTGGGTTCTAAGGGTGAGCTTCTCTAGAGAAAGAAAGTCGTATGGAAGCCATATCACATTTTCTAACCTGGCCCTAAAAATCACAGCAGTTCTGCACATTCTGTTTGCTAGAAACCAGTTACTGAAGCCAGTGTATATTTAAGGGGAGGGATTTTTACAGGAAAAATATCAACAAATTTATAAAACCACCATATCCATTCATCTTGTGTTACCAATCTTGTAATGGAAGGAATTATTTCCCAACACAGCATCACTGAAACTGCAGCAAGTGTTTTATTGTGTTTTTTTTGTTTGTTTGTTTAGTATTACCCTTTCTTTTTTATGTTTATATTTGAGAGAGACACAGAGTGTGAGCATGCGAGGGGCAGAGACAGAGAGAGACACAGAATCTGAAGCATGCTCCAGGCTCTGAGCTGTCAGCACAGAGCCCGACACAGGGCTTGAACCCACGAACCGGGAGATCATGACCTGAGCCGAAGTCGGACACTGACTGAGCCACCCAGGCGCCCCTAGTATGATCTTTTATTTTGTAGAAAGTAACAAAGGATTACAAGATAACAGTATTGAATTAAAATATTTTTTGGCTCGAAAAAATATGGATCTATCTAAATTTTTATACTGGGAGATGTGATTTCTTAACCCTGAGAATCATTTCTCCTGGGAATGCAGTTCAAATTAGCATAAAACATTTGTAGTTCAGAAAAAGGCTTGTGGCATTAGAATCATTATTTATAGATTCATTCATTAGAGTCTTATTTTCAAAATAAGATACTTTCCTTATTTTGGGAGACATTTTTTGACTTAGGCATACATAAGTACATATGATATTGCTAAAACTTCTTTAAAAATTGTGGTTTGTTTAAGATGGGGGAAGGGGTAAGAGACTTTCTACTGAGAGGTGGCTTATTTTATGGAAGAAAGATATGAAAGAATCATAGAAAAATAAAAGTTTAAAATCAAGTGCAAATGTGTAGTAAAGACAGTGATAGCAAAGATCTGTTTTAGTAACACCTGGTGGCTTTAACTTTGCTCTTGATTTTCTGAGTTATTTAAGGTTCCACATTCTAAGACTCTGCTATAGTACAGATAACATTTTGTTGTAAATTAATTTATTTCAAAATGTGAGTTCCTGGCTGGCTCAGTCTTGATCTTGTGGTTGTGAGTTCAAGCCCCACACTGGGTGAAGAGATTACTTAAAAAATAAAATCTTTAAAAAATTTTGATAGTAGTTTTGAGTTAGACTCCTTTCACTTCACTCCATTTCCAAACTATATTATTTTATTCATGTAGGTTGATGACCTTACAACAAAACTGGAAGCTACATCTTCAAAATGTCTACACCTGGATGCAAAAAATCAAGTTCTTCAACAGGAGTTATTATCTATGAAAGCATTAGAAAAGAAATGTGAAAAACTAGAGCGCAATAAAAAGAAGTTAGAACAAGAAGTAGTAAATCTCGACAGTCTTATAGAAATGAATAGGGTACAAAACAGTCAAGTAGAACAGTATAAACGGGAGATTGAAGAACGAGCACGACTGGATGTAGAAGAAACATTACAGAAAGTCGATCTGTTCTTACAGGTTAATTCATTGATCTGTAATGTGCTTTAATTCATTTCACTGCAAACTACATTTTGGATATATGTAGTGTATGGGTTTCCTCTACATTTTTTTTATAGCAATGTGTTTTATCGATTTCTGGAGGCATTTGTACCTCCCTTTAAAGGTTTCAGTTTTCATCATTATTCTCACTAAATTGAGAGGAAAAGAAAAAATTATGATTTAAAAAATTAAGAGGAAAAGAAAAAATTATGGTTTAAAAATTGTACTGTACTTGGATTATTCTTAAATTTATTGTTGAATTTAAACATTTTTTAATTGATTCTGTTATTTGAATTATCTGATTGCATGAATACTAATGTAAGAATGATTGTGCTTTATTTTTATAAATTAGATTTAATTCAGTTGACATTAATGATAAATATTTAACAATTCAGCTTTTTTTAATTTAAAATTGCTCCTTGAATCATTGGCTCAAAAGTAAAGGAAACAAATATAATTATTCAGATTAAAACTGTTTTAAAACGATCCTTTTAATTTGCTTTAGAGGCAAGCAGCATCTCAAGAAAAGTTAGAAAAGTTAAGAGAAAATGAGACAGCTTCAATGAGAAGTCAAATGGAACTCAGAATTAAAGATCTGGAATCTGTGCTCTTTATGAAGACTTATCAAGAAACTTCTAATTTAATAGAATTGGAAAAATACAAGCAACTCTACCTAGAAGAAGTGAAAGCTAGAGAGTCATTGGCAAATAAGCTTCATAAGTAAGTCAAAACAGAATCATAGAAAAGAAATTTAGATTATTAATTTGCCTCCAAAGCATAATTTTTGTGGAGCCAAGATCATGAGATGAGTAGGACGTGGAAGTCAACTAGAGAGTATAATTTTGGGAAATGATGTTTCTAAATGAACTTACCTTCTCAAAAAAGTTAATCCAGGACAGTTTGCATCTCTCCTTTTTTTTTGGTTTTACATGATGTTATTTTTTCCATGAATCAGATCTCCTAGTCTTTAAGTTAATTCTTTGAAGCTTTCTAACTTAGAAGCATATTATTATAGAATTGCTTGTCAGAATGACCCTAAATAGAAATGTCAATGAGTTCATTTTTGGAAGATTACATCTGTAACCCAAAAGGTCAGTACTCATCCTGGCAGCTTGGTAAATTTATTTTCTTGATTGTGATCATTGGTATTATTACTGGAGTGGGCCTTGAGACAAACTATCCTTTATAGTTTGTCTCCTTTACACAAAGGCATACCTGGGAAATACAGAAAGACTCACATAGGGCTGAAGGGTAGTGTAACTCCCAGCGTGGCTACAAAGAGCACCATGGTGGGAGGGAGGTGTCCGGAAGACTGAAGACAGAAAGGGCAGATTCTACCTCCAGTGCCTTGGTAATTGTTGTAAGCTAATTGCCTCTGTAGCTGTTTTACTTCTTTCTGATCACACCTCTGCCATCTGCTTCTCCCCTAGAGATTGTTGGCCTCAAGGATTCCTCAGGGTCAAATGCTCAGTTTCTTTGAGATAGTAAGTGACATGTCCAGGAGTGGTGAAAGCAAATGCTTGAAAATGTCTTTGAGGAATGGTTTATTTATATATCTGTAAACAGGTTTACTAAATATAAGTCTGTATCATGGCATCCTGGAGGATCTTGTAAGTACAGCCATTCCCGAAGACAGCGAGTATGACTTGTTAAGTCATGGACATCACTGATAGCCATTTCCCTCTCTTGGCTAATTGGAATTGTTAGTTAGGAATCCCCCTAGAAGCAGAAGTTTTCTTTAGAACAATTTCAAAACTATAATTTTATATAGTAGGTGTGCTCTGTCACATGTTCAATGTTAAAACACTGTTTCATGGCAAATTCTATTTACTGTTATGGAAACTTAAAAAATGTAAGTCATTTAGGAATGATTTAAGGAAAACAAAATATATTTGTGTTTTTTAGTCTCCTCAGGGCTAATGAGAAGCTGGAAGAGAGCAATATCCAACTTCTGATGGAGAAACAGCAGCACAGAACTTTATTCACCTCTCTTAATGTGAGGCCTGCCCTGGTACCACCGAATGTTGGAAATCTTCAAAATAGTTCAGTGCTCCATAGAAATCGTACTCCAAGAGAAAACTTAGTGATTCCTACTTCAAACCTACGGCCTTCAATTGACACTTACTTGACCAGGGTTAGTTATATTATCTTTTTTACCTTGGGTTTCAGATTTCTGATATAAATTTTGCTTTTAATTTGGTGAAATTCTGAGTTGTTTGACTAATAATACACACTAAGGGAAAGTCATAATGATATGTACTAATAAATGAGGTAAATTTTATGATTTTGTTTTTTAGTCTCTGGATCTCTCATTTTCAAGAGATACTTATTTTATTTTAATTATTTTATTTATTTTATTTTATATTTTTTATGAGAGAGCGTGAGTGCATTCAGGGAAGGGACAAAGGGAGAAGGGAGAGAGAGAATCCCAAGCAGGCTTAAGGCTCAGCATGGAGCACAATGTGGGGCTCAGTCTGAAAACCATGAGATTCTGACCTGAGTCACAGTCAAGAGTTGGACACTTAAAACAACGGTGCCACCCAGCCAGGTGCCCCACAAGAGATACCTATTATTAACCTTATTCAATAAATATAACTAAACTGACTTAAATTTCTTGAAAAGCTTTCATTTAAATTTGATTTTTGAGAGTAAATCTTATTGCCTGCTATCCAAAGGTACACTTAGATGCTTTGACTTTTCTATTGGCAGTGGTTCATAGACATTTTAAAGTTTTGCTATAACCCAGTTTTTGCACTCCGATACATAAATGAATGTTTAGCCTACAAACACTTCACCACATATGGATGTTTACTATTTAAAAGAATCCATGGGGGCACCTAGGTGGCTTAGTCAGTTAAGGGTCCAACTCTTGATCTCAGCTCAGGTCTTGACCTCAGGGTCATAAGTTCAAGTCCCGCATTGGGCTCTACGCTGGGCATGGAGGCTACTTTAAAAAATAAAAAGTAAAAAGAATCCATGGTAAGTCCTTTTTATGAATTAAATAAACTTGTAACACTAAAAAGGTTAATTTCTCTTTTAAGTTAAAATTTTTGCTCTTTTCTTACATGAGAATACATCCTTAATTGCTTTCTTACTTACGGCACTCTTATTTTTTTTAATTATAGCTCTTCTGTTTCAGTTTTTATAAAATGTCTTGCTGAGCCATTGTAGAGCATTTTCTCAATAGCTAAATCAAGCAAAAATTTGAATTTTCAAAATGAAGTTCACTTATATCCCCCCTGCCATCACTTAAATGATGACTAAGATGGCAATGATAGGTAGTCTTTTAGTACCAACTAGTTTCCATTGTGTATCATTGTTATTAAAATATCCATTTCAGTCAATGCACATAGGTTTATGGTTTTGATGGTATATTCATGGTCTCAATGTAGGGAAAAGTAGCATAGGCTCATGTTATATAACATAAACCTATAAATGAAGCCTCACCTTCTTCTTTCATTTGGTTTCCTTATTCTCATGACCCTCTTCTCTTCTGATTTGACGGGTTTCTTTGTTTTATGCTTGGATGCCTTTCTTTTTTACATATCTATTACAGATTTTTGGTTTGTGGTTCTCATGAAGTTCATATATAACACAATATATGTGCATATATGTACATATATGCACACACATATATATAGCAATCTATTTTAAGTTGATGCCAATCTATTTTGCCATCTACTATCTATTTTAAGTTAATAAATAAATAAATATTTATTTATTAACATGGAAATCAGCCTGAATTTTTATTTTTTATTTTATTTATTTAAAAATATTTTTTTAACATTTATTTAGTTTTTAGAGACAGAGTGCAAGCTTGGGAGGGGCAGAGAGAGAAGGAGATAGGGAATCCAAAGCAGGCTCCAGGCTCTGAGCAAGCAGTCAGCACAGAGCCTGATGCAGGGCTTGAACCCACAGACTGTTGAGATCATGACCTGAGCTGAAGTCGGACGCTCAACCAACTGAGCCACCGAGGCGCCCCTATTTTATTTATCTTGAATTAATTGATTACTTATTTAATGTATATCCAAGTTAGTTAGCATATAGTGCAACAATGATTTCAAGAGCAGATTCCTTAATGCCCCTTACTCGTTAGCCCATCCCTCCTCCCACAACCCCTCCAGCAACCATCTGTTTGTTGTCTGTATTTAAGAGTCTCTTATGTTTTGTCCCTCTCCTTGTTTTTATATTCTTTTTGCTTCCCTTCCCTTATGTTCATCTGGTTAGTATCTTAAATTCCTCATATAAAAAGTTCTCACACATTTTAAAAACACTACTTTTTTGCCCCCCCTTCTTTGATGTGTTTGACATCATAGTTTGCATCTTTGTATTTTGTGTGTCCCTTACCTAATTACTGTAGATATAACTGATATTACTACTTTTGTCTTTTAACCTTCATACTGACTTTATAAGTAATTGATCTACCACCTTTACTGTATGTTTGCTTTTACCGGTGAAATTCTTTCTCTTACAATTTTCTTACTCTAATTATGGCCTTTTCTGCTTAAAAAAGTCCTTTCAACATATCTTGTAAGGTCCGCCTAGTGGTGGTAAACTCTTTTAACCTTTGTCTAGGAAACTCTTTATCTTTCTTTGAAATATAAATTATAAACCTAGCCAAGAGTATTCTTGGTTGTAGGCTTTTTCCTCTTAGTACCATGAATATATCATTCCACTCCTTTCTGGTGTGCTGAAAATTCAGCTGTCAGCCTTATGGGGGTTCCCTTGTATGTAACTGGGTACTTGTTTTCTTGCTGCCTTTAAAAGTCTACTTTTATCTCCACTTTTGGTATTTTAACTACTACCTGTCTTAGCGTGGACCTCTTTGGGTTCATTTTATTTGGCACTGTCTATGCTTCCTAGACCTGGCTGTGTGTTTTCTTCCCCAGGTTAGGGAAGTCGTTAGCTTTTCTTTCTTCAAATGACTTCTTTGCCCCTTTCTCTCTTCTTTTTCTGGAACCCCGGGAATGCATGTATTATTATACTTGATGTTGTCCCACAGCTCCCTTAACTATCCTCTTTTTTAAAATTCTTTTTTCTTTTTGTTTTTCAGCTTGGATGATTTCTACTACTTGTCTTGCAGATTGTTGATCTCTTTTTCTGCATCTTCTAATCTGCTGTTGATTCCCTCTAGTATATTTTTCATTTCAGTCATTCTGTTCTTCAGCTCTGATTGATTCTTTTTTATATTTTCTATGTCTTTGTTGACATTATCAGTGGATCCATCCATTCTTCTCCCAAGTTCGCTGAGCATCTTTATGACCATTACTTTGAACTCTTTATGAGGTACATTACTTACCTCTGTTTCACTTAGTTCTTTTTCTTAGGTTTTGTCTTGTTCTGTGATTTGGAATGCACTCCTCTATGTCCTCGTTTTGTCTGACTTTCTATGTTTGTTTCTAAAATGCTTCCTTTTAACTTTTTCTCTCTTTAAAGTGGGTGTTGCTTTGAACAGTGTACATTAGTTATAAAGTCAAGGAAGAAGAGAACGCTTCTGTAAATGTCCAGTCTTTTTCTTGGTGGAGCTGTGACAGGTGACACTGGGGAGGTGGCAAGTGACACTGATCTTCCCTTTCTAAGTGCAGAACACAGGGGTCAGGGAGATGGAGATAAATTTAGTAGTTTTACTACTTTAGTAGTAGTAGTATTTACTACTACTATTTACTACTAATACGCACTAACCAATTGGAGGAAATGATTTAGGTAGGTTAGCCACAGTGGGCTTCCCAATACTTCATCCCATATTGGGCACTTCCCCACACAGTTGTAAATGGAGGAAACAAAAGCTTGGCGCCCATCCAGGGGGTTAGGGTGCTTATGACAGAGCGGAGAGCAGACCAAAATTCATGTTACTGTGGACAGGCACCCCTTCGGAAAGAAGAGATTCAGAACCACAGAAGCACTGCTTCGTTCCTTCTCCCAAATTCACGCGTTAGGTAAATCTCCCTTCCTGTTGTGAGGAAGGTAGAGAGAGAGAGAAGTCCTCATGTGGGAAGTGAAGGTTCATCTGTAATTTCTGACTGGATTTAAATTATAAATAAAGTCAATCATGTCTTTTGTACATACCAACTAATGATGGGAGGTTGGACAGAAGCATGCTAGGTGGGAAAGAGAAATCTTTGTTGTGTTTTCAATTTTGCTATAAATAACCACACATGGATTCACTCATTTGTTGATTGATTTTGGTAAACCAAATTTTATTTGGAGGAAATGAAAATTTCTTTCAAGGAAGAATTTCCTCCATTTCAGCTTGCTTGGTTCAACTAAAGATTTTCTCTTTCAAGTTCTCCATCCTGAGGTTTAAAAAATCTGTGCTTAAAAATTGACTGCTACAAAAAGGAGTTAAGATAATTTCTGTTCCTTTATTTTTATTCATGACTTTAAAATTTTGAATTCAGTTAGAAAGCTACAATTTTGTTCCTCATCCCTCAACATTATTGAGCCACATGATAACGTTTTATGTATTCACTTTCTCTGAGTTATAGTTAAAATACATGTATTTTTCCTGACTATGAGGAAGAAACTGGCATAGAACTCTAGGCTTGGTAAGATCAGAAGTGCATTCTTGGCCTGGATCTTGTTGGTTTTTTGACCTCAGGCAAAGTACAATCTCTCTGAGCCCTTTTTGTCTTTCATGCATAATTAGGGATTTTAACTAAATTGGTAACTTTTTATACCTTCAAATTTTTTTTCAAAGAATAGAACTTAATTTTGTTTGGTATTAAACTGTATTGTACAAGTAGACATGGTAGAGCTGTCTAGCTAAAGGAGAGATGGAGACTACAGCTGTGACTTCCTTGTCCCTCAATCCTGCAGTGTCCCCAATGGAACCTTAGATTTCTATGGGCCATATTTGAATACTAACAGTTAATGAGAAAATCCTTCTAATTAAAAATTATTTAAAAGAAATTCTTTGAATTAAAATTTGCTGATACATAGTTTTTGTGTGTATAATTTTCTCTCATATTTTTGATCAATGGAAAAGTATAAATAAAATTGCACATGTCTTATTAATGGACTTCAAAGCTGTTTTTACATCTAAAGACTTTTAATGTAGGAATAAACATAGAAGTCAGAGGTAAATATTTAGGAAAAGAGATTTTGGGGAAAATATAATAATATTACATTTAAGTCCCTTAAGTCATATCATATAAAAAAGTGGTTTATATTTTACATAGTATTTATTAATGGTAATCTAAAATTGTTTCAATAAAGCCTTCCCCCATCATCTGGTATTGAGTTATTAATTTTATAAGTTCAGTATAGTAATGTCACATGATTCATTTTATAATTCCTGAATATGATGCTATTGTCAAAAAAGTGTTACGGTTCCTCAAAAACTTAAAAATAGAAATACAGCATAATTCATTAATTCCACTACTGGGTATTTACCCAAAGAAAATGAAAACACAATTTGAAAAGTTATATGCATCCCTATGTTTATTGAAACACTGTTTACAATAACCAAAATATGGAAGCAACCTAAGTGTTCATCGATAGATGAATGGATAAAGAAGATATGTTATATGTATGCAATGAAGTATATAACTCAGCGATAAAAAGGAATGAGATCTTGCCATTTGTGACAACATTGATAGACCTAAAGGGTATTATGCGAGGTAAAAGAAATCAGAGAAAGACAAATACCATATGATTTCACTTACATGTGGAATATAAAAATCTAACCAATGAACAAACAGGATAATAAATCCAGAGGACAAATTGATGGTTGCTAGAGGGGAGGTAGGTAGAGAGGAATGGGCAAAATAGGTGAAGAGGATTCAGAGGTACAGACTTCCAGTTATAAAATAAATATGTCACAGGAATGAAATACAACTTAAGGAAATTTCCTCAATAATACTGTATTAATGTTGTATGGTGACAGAGGGTAACGACACTTATGGTAGTGAGCATAGCATAGTGTATAGAATTGTCAGAGCTGATTTTGTGTATTGAAACTAGGATAACATTGTATGTCAACTGTACTTCAATTAAAAAAAAGTACTAGGGAAAACAGTCTCTGAAAATATTGGGAAACATGTTAGCCAAAATGTTTGTCTTCACACTTAAATTTGTAAAGGCGTTGGATATCCATATCACCACAGTGTTGATTATGTTCAGTACACTATTTTAGACCCCATTTTGGGCATTCACTGAGAGGATCCCTTTTATAAGTAAGATCTAAATAAGAACATTCTAGATAGGAACAGTTGTAATTTACAGTTGGCCCTTGACCAACATGGTTTTGAACAGTGCAGGTCCACTTCCCTTACACATGGATTTTTTTTTTTTGATACTGTAAAGTACTGTAAGTGCATTTCCTCTTCCTTACATCTTTCTCAATGACATTTTTTTCCTTCTAGCTTTTTCTACTGTACACAACATGTATTAACTGTTTATGTTACCAGCAAGGCTTCTGGTCAACAGTAGGCTATTTGTAATGATGTTTTGGGGGATCAAAACATTAAACACAGGTTTTTGATGGCACAGGGATCAGCACCCCAACCCCTGTGTTATTCAAGGGTCAACTGTAGTTTGATATATTCTTACACATTTCATAATTAAGTAGACAACTATAACTTCAAAAAGTCAAGTGTTTCAAAACTTGGTCCTAATTTCTAGAAAGGAAACAAAGTTACACTTAAAAATTGTATATTGTTTTCCTTATCTCTAATTCTAGGAAGTTATAAATAAGAAACTAAGTTTGACAACTGGTCTAAGCCTATATTTTTCCTTTCTTCCAACAGATTTTCTGAAATATTTGTGTCCATATGAAAAGAAATGTTTCAGTCATAATACAGACAGCAAAATATTTCTACTCAATTTTTTTGCCAGTAGATTTCCACATGACAGTATGACAGTCCCACTTTCTTCATTTTATATATTTAAGAGTCTGTCCTGAAAAATTAATAGCAAAAACCATGCCTTAAAATTTTGTTTTTCTAAAAGTATAAAAATGGAAAGCCCATTTTAAGGAACAATTCGTTAAAGGAAAAAACTGATTAAACTTTCATAAAGGGCAGTGTTTCTAAGAATTTCCATGTAATACATTCAGTATAAAATATGACTCTTGTTTAACCTTTTTTGTACCAATGAGATCCAACATCACCTTTCAGAAATTATGTATATTAAATAGACCAATACTAATTGTACTTTCTATCCGATTCACTTAAATAGCATTATATCTGTTCTCAATTTTCTAAAACTAAAATAAGTAGGAATTTATTTTATTTATATATGTGATTGTCTTTCTATTTAAGCAATCCCTATCTTTGGTTTAGTCTCTACAAGTTTTATTTCAAGACCACATTTCATAAGCTATATAGAATTCCTACAATGTCTTTTGTTTGCCTTAAACATTCTAAATAATATTTGACTTATTTCAGATGCAGCAGGAGATGGATAAAGTTATAACAAGAGAATTCAAAAAAGGTATGTTGCCAAAATTTATGAATTTCAATCTCAGTGATTTCTGAAATAAGTTATAAATAGTAAATGGCCTCCCTTTTCATTGTTTGGATAATAGATACTACATTAACATTTTTCGTACATACAAAAAAATATAAAAGCACGAGCATAATGAAGAACATATTTCTTCCTCATTTAGTCATCCTGTTTCATAGCTTTTTAAAAAATCTCAAAAGTGTAGGGGTGCCCTAGTGGCTCAATTGGTTGGGCAACCGACTTCAGCTCAGGTCATGACCTCACGGTTTGTGGGTTCGAGCCCTGAGTCGGGCTCTGTGCTGAAAGCTCGGAGCCTGGAGCCTGTTTCGGATTCTTTGTCTCCCTCTCTCTCTGCCCCTCCCCCGTTACGTTCTGTCTCTCTCTCTCAAAAATAAACATTAAAAATAATTTTAAGAAACATCTCCAGAAATCTATATGTCTGTTATTATTTATGGCTATAATCTTCCTTCACTGTGCCATCCCTATGAAACTGTCAACCTGCACCATTCTCAGAAAATATGGGCTTTATCAAGTTTTTGTTCCTGCTAGTGATAGAAGACCAAAAAAAGTTGTTTTAGTAACGCCTGGTTAAGTAATTACAGATCATACAGCTGTCACTTGACAGGTAACATTTAAATCTTCACTCATTGACTTTGTCATTGATTTCCCCTTGGTAAAACTTCAAGTTCCTTAGCATGGAATAAAAACACCCAAATCAATTTAATTCTTGCCAGATTATTCAGCCGTCTGTCTCACTACCCTACTCTGCTGCTTTGCTCTAGCACCTCATCAAGCTAAACTACTTATAATTCCACAAGTGTTCTTCCTCACTTCTAGCTCTTCGTATGTTCTTCTTCCCTCTTCCTACGATACATTTTCCTTGTCCTTCAGGTATCACCTTACTTATCACCTTTCCAGAAAGTAGACAATATTGACACACAACTGGGGTATCCCTTCCCCAGTTCCAAGGTGCTTTGTTTTTTACCTGTCATTTATACCCGTATATTTGGCTCTGTTTGGAAATGCCTGTTTGATTTTTCAGTTTATAGCATATGATTGTTCAGGGTAGAGTGTGTGGTCATCTTGTAATTTCGCCTTGTAATGAAAAAACCAGGAGCTCTGATATTTATCCACAATAGCAATTAATTAAGTGTGCAACCCTAAGCAAAATATATGTAACAGTATCTTGTGTTTCGTATTGCAGTTGTATGTAGGTATTTTTCATTTTTTCTTAACATTCATAAAGGCCCCAACTTTTTTCTTTTATTTACTAACTTGTAGTTAAAAGTTTTTGGATAAAGAATATAATTCTTTCTTTTCGTTTTCAGCTGCTGTTGATATTGAAGCAGAATCCCCTAGATATTTTCTTTTAGGATCTGCTGGCAATACAGGTGGAACTGAGGATCTAATCGCCAAAACCTCAAAAGAATATGTAGAGATTTTGAACAAGAATTATATGATCTGAAAAATAAATAATAAAAATTTATTTACTTGACGTTTGCATAATGTTTTAGTTGTTTCCCATTGAATATTTTATATGTGAAACCAATTTTTTTTTGCTTTTCTGACACCCCTTTTTTTCTTTTATACTTTATTGTCAAGTTGGTTTCCATGTAACACTCAGTGGTCATCCCAACAAGTGCCCTCCTCCATGTCCATCACCCCGCTTCCCCTCTCCCCCTCAACCCATCAGCCCTCAGTTTGTTCTCAGTATTCAAGGTTCTTTCATGGTTTACCTCCCTCCCTCTTCCCACCTATTTTCCCCCTTCCCCTCCCCCATGGTCCTCTGGTAATTTCTCCTGTTACACTTATGAGTGAAAACATATGGTATCTGTCCTTCTCTGCCTGACTTATTTCACTTAGCATGACACCCTCGAGTTCCATCCATGTTGCCACAAATGGCCAGATTTCATTCTTTCTCATGGCCATGTAGTATTCCATTATATAGATAAACCACATCTTCTTGATCCATTCATCAGGTGATGGACATTTGGGCTCTTTCCATGATTTGGCTATTGTTGAAAGTGCTGCTATGAACATTGGGGTATGTGTGCCCGTATGCATCAGCACTTATGTGTCCCTTGGGTATATCCCTAGCAGTGCTATTGCTGGGTCATAGGGGAGTTATACTGATAATTGAGGAACCTCCAGACTGTTTTCCAGAGCAGCTGCACCAGTTTACATTCCTACTAACTGTGTAGGAGTGTGCCTGTTTCTCCACATCCTCACCAGCATCTAGAGTCTCTTGATTTGTTCATTTTAGCCACTGTGACTGGCATGAGGTGGTATCTCAGGGTGGTTTTGATTTGTATTTCCCTAATGATGAGTGATGCTGAACATCGTTTCATGTGTTTGTTGGCTATCTTGATGGCCTCTTGGAGAAGTGTCTCTTCATGTCTTCTGCCCATTTCTTCACTTGATTGTTTTTCAGGTGTGGAGTTTGGTGAGGTCCTTGTAGATGTTGGATACTAGCCCTTTATCCGATATGTCATTTGCAACTATCTTTTCCCATTCCCTCGGTTGCCTATTAGTTTTCTTGATTGTTTCTTTTGTGGTGCAGAAGCTTTTTATCTTGATGAGGTCCCAATAGTTGCTCTTGATTTCCCTTGCCTTTGGGGATGTGTCGAGAAGGAAATTGCTGCAGTTGAGGTCAAGGAGGTTGTTTCCTACTTTCTCCTCTAGGGTTTTGATGGTTTCCTGTCTCACGTTCAGGTCCTTCATCCATTTTGAGTTTCTTTTTGTGTATGGTGTAAGAGAGTGGTCTAGTTTCATTCTTCTGCATGTTGCTGTCCAGTTCTCCCAGCACCATGTGCTAAAGAGACTCTCTTTTTTCCATTGGATACTCTTTCCTGCTTTGTCAAAGATTAATCGGCCATACATTTGTGGGTCCAGTTCTGGTCTCTCTAATCTATTCCATTGGTCTGTGTGTCTGTTTTTGTGCCAATACCATACTGTCTTGATGATGACAGCTTTGTAGTAGAGGCTAAAGTCTGGGATAGTGATGCCTCCCGTTTTGGTTTTCTTCTTCAATATTACTTTGGCTATTTGGGGTCTTTTGTGTTTCCAATCATATTTTAGGGATATTTTGTTCTAGCTTGAGAAGAGCGCTGGTGCAATTTTGATTGGGACTGCACTGAATGTTTAGATTGCTTTGGGTAATAATGACATTTTAACAATGTTTATTCTTCTGATCCATGAGGATGGAATGTTTTTCCATTTCTTTGTGTCTTCTTCAATTTCCTTCATTAGTTTTCTATAGTTTTAACCATACAGATCTTTTACATCTTTGGTTAGGTTTATTCCTAGGTATTTTATGGTTTTTGGAAATTGTGAAGGGGATCCATTTCTTGATTTCTCTTTCTGTTGCTTCATTATTGGTGAATAAAAATGCAAACTACTTCTGTACATTGATTTTGTACCCAGCAATTTTGCTGAATTCATGGATCAGTTCTAGTACACTTCTGGGGGAGTCTGTCGGGTTTTCCATATGGAGTATCATGTCACTGGCGGAAAGTGAAAGTTTGACTTCATCTTTGCCAATTCTGATGCCTTTTATCTCCTTTTGTTGTCTGATTGCTGATGCTAGGAGTTCCAGCACTATGTTAAACAGTGGGGAGAGTGGACATCCTTTTCATGTTCCTGATCTCAGGGGAAGAGCTCTCAGTTTTTCCCCATTGAGGATGATATTAGCTGTGGGCTTTTATGATGTTTAAGTAAGTTCCTTATATCCCAACTTTCTTGAGGATTTTTATTAAGAAAGGATGCTGTACACTCATCATCAGGGAAATACAAATCAAAACCACAGTGAGATACCACCACACGTTGGTTAGAGTGGCTTGAATGAACAAATCAAGAGATTATAAG
>JAQQST010000320.1:0-31679 GCA_028646485.1 Cryptoprocta ferox
GGTCTGTGAAAGCCTTATTGTTCTGGTTTTCAGGAAATTGCAGGGCTTTCCATGACAATGCAATGGAAGTAAACGCAGAAAAATGAATGATTCATGGTTATGCATTAGTGTGTGGGAGGAAAATGGAAATGTTATCTGGTGGATTCAAGATGTGGTTTTAAGCACAAAGCAAGAGTATATGGTACAAGACTAAATTAGTAACCTGATGACCCAAGATTTGTGCCCAATTCCATTACTCAAATGCGAAACCACACAATCAACAATTTCATATACAGATTTCAACTCTCTGTTAAACACTCTGACTCTCTGATGAATGTCACCATTAGTTTATTTTATGCAATATTTGTAAAGGGATATATAAATCTCAGAACAAGCTAATGAAGTTATCATGTTTTTAGACTCTTACGGATGAATGCTGATTCCTCCAACAATTCACGTGTTGAACCCCTTATGCTCACCCTGATGTGAGGGTTTAAAGAGATGTGCCCGTTGGGAGGTGATGAAGCCCTTAGGGCAGAGTCCTAAAGATAGCATTACTGCAGACACCTTTGTCTTGGACTTCGAGGCACAAGGATCGTCACGAATAAAGTTGTGTTGTTTTAAGCCAAACAGCTGCCATTCTGTTTTGTCAGCTTCCTACACTATGGATAGTCTAGGCTTGGTTGGGTACTCCCAAAGAAGACAGGTACTCCCAAAGAAAACCATCAGGGCTTGCTCTGGAGGTTTCTGGTGTGGTGTTGGTGGTTGCTCTTTTTCTTTCAGTCACATGTTTAAAAACCAAATGTATGTGATTTGATTTTACATATAATCATATGAAGGTGAAGCATCTGTGAATTTGCTCTCAGATTTGAGCCTAAGGAGAGTGGAGCTACTAGTCGAGGGAAATGACTGTGAAGGCTGGAGAACTGCTCCACAGATACATGATGGAGGTAAAAGCTTGTAAATCCCTCAGTGTGCCCTGATTTAAATAGTGAATGGTGGTATGATTTTCAGGGAAAGTCATAGGAAGCCATTAGGAAGGTTGAAAGCATATTTTCAAGATATTTTATTTTGTATATTAATTGGAAACTTCTCTTCGAGAAGGAATCATTCATCATTCCTTTAATCAATATTTATTAAGCAACCATTATGCACTGTTGCAATGCCTGGATATATCATAAGGCAAAGTACAAATCAAGATGAGGGTGATGATAAATGTTAAATATGGAAGTAACTGTAATCTGTTGTGGATCAAAAGTTAATCAAAAATGGTAAATCAAGTTAGGGAGGTTAATATTCTTTCATAGGAATGGCTTTTGTAGTGAATGGGAGTTGAAATTTGAGCCCATCCCTGAAAGGCAAGGACTTTCCAGCTGGATATCCTGGGAGATAGTCAGGGGGCAATGGGCAGTTAACACATACAGCATATGAGTTATTCAAACATATCTATGGCATGCACAGCCTCATGAGCACCCAATTGGAAATCAGTAGACACCACAACAACCCAAAATTTAATTTTCAGAAATATGAGTTCGATTAGGAAAATGGACCTGAGAGTTGAATGTAAAGTGATGTCCACGAAATGTGGTGCAGGAATTTTCAAATTCTGCTCCACTCAGGTTCTACGCCTGTAAGAGTAATCAGTGTATTGATACCATTTATGACCAATAATTATTCTCCTTCAACTTATATTCAGAAGGTAAACCATAGACCTTCTGGTTGATATTAAGATATTTACTTAGTCAAGTCATAGACATTTGGAAGCGAATGGGATTCAGTAGTTATGCTTCCTGTACGAGCACAGGCTTGTACTTGTTACCTGTCTATTGGAAAAGAATGGTATTATTCACATGGTTCCTGTCCAGGATGTACAATTAGAGAAGAAGAAACACTTATTGTAGAAGAGGATGATTATTATATAAAATTGCATGGCGAGGAAGTAAATATACCAAGACAGGAATGGATTCCATGGTGTACATCTGTCCAAAATCTTGAAGAACAAGGAAGGAACAGCCAGCTAATGGTTTCAGAATGGCAATAGCATTGGGAAGAATGGCCCTCTGGTGGAAGCAAACATTGTATGGCTGGGGTATTAAGAAGGCAAGCACTGGATTTCTCAGTTGTTCAAGCATCTGACTCTCTACATCAGCAGAGGTTTGACCTTATGGTTCAAAACTTTAAGCCCACTTTGGGCATTGCACTGTCAGTGCAGAACATGCCTGGAATTCCTGGAATTCCTCTCTCTTTCTCTGTCTCTCTCTGTCTTTCTCTCTCTGTGTCTCTCTCTCTGTCTCTCTCTCTCTGTCTCTCTCTCTCTCTGTCTCTCTCTCTCTCTCTGTCTCTCTCTCTCTCTCTCCCCCTTTCTGGCTCTCTCCCTTCTTCCCATCTCAAATTAAATAACTGTATTTCAGAAAACTATAAAGCTATTGCTTCAGTCGTGGGGGAGGGAGGGGAGCAGAGATGTGAGATGAGGTTCAGAGGAAAACAGGGTACAGAAGTCAGGAATTTTGCTTGATTTCTCTTCCAAAGCAATGAATGCCATGAAAGTTGTCAGCAGGCAATAAGAATGTCTTAATAAAATCTGCCTTTGGGACACATGTACTTAATGTAGATGAGGATAGTTTTGAACACAGTCTTGGATTGGCAAAGGGGAAACAAAAGCTGATGGCTCAAAGACATGGGGAAGTGGAAGAAATGGAGAAAAACTCATGGAATTGAGAGCTTCTGTGGGAGAAATAAATCAGGAGAGCTTTCATACATATGATAAGCAAGGGAAAAATGAGCAGCTTAATATGATTGAAAGGTTCTAGCCTATGGAGAAGGAGAGAGGATCATGCTGTTGATCCGGAATTCCTTATAGCTGAGGGCAGTTGTGCTGATCACCTGGATTCTAGGGCCTTCTGAACCATAGATGGTTTACTACATAGGGGAGCTTGTTAGCATAAGCAGCTGTTCCTACAAAACCTCAGGAACACACTCAGAACAATTGCACGAGTCATAATATGAAAGTTCATCAGCCATGTATCTGCTAGGTTTGCATACAATGGATGGGTCATGATGTAATCACCCCATGCCTGCCACACTAAGCATCCCAGCAATCTATCTACCATCCCTCTGACAACTAGCCTTAAACATTCCTCAGGGGAACAACTTCCTCTGAGACCAAGTGAGACTTAAAAGAAATCTAGGACCTTGAAATCTGTGGAAGTTTGACTAGAATCAAACTGCACTTCTTTGTAAGAACATGTCTAAAACAAGTGGAAATAATACTTTCTTTTTTGTCTTCATTATGAGATTCTTGGCGCAGTGATCTCTGAGTTATTATTAGAATAAAATGAGAGAGAACTTGTAAAGTCCCATTAGTGTTCCGTTGACATAGGACACATCTGAAATCAAGGGACTGTTAACCTTTGGTGAGTACAGAGGACTGCAAAAAGCCAAAAAAAAAAAAAAAAAAACTGAGACTGCTCATCAGGCTCTAGGGAAGACAGAAGACATCAGGTCTCTGTTGTGAAATGGACTTATTCCATCGGTATAAGACAACTCTGAATACAATGCCTTTTCTATTTCTCATTGTGAAGAGTGTGTTGGGATATTATAGATACCCCATATATCTGAATAGACTGCCTGAGTATAAATTGCATCCTGAAAACACATCAGGAAAATCACATAACTCAGCAAATTAACTTAATTCTGATAAACATATCACGGGGATAAGCTCCTCTGCACCTCCAAGGTCGTTTGAGTGCAGCCAGGAATCACAGAGACATTGATCTCAGGCAGTGTGTCAGAGACTGCACCCCCAGAAGCATGAGTGATATAGTGCTCCCAGACAGGATGAAAAGTTATCCTTCCCACGCAGGATGTCAAGGAGACCACTCTCAGGGAGGATGAGGGAGTGAGTGCCTCAAGGGAGAAGGGCCAAGAGTGTGTTTCCTGGAAGAAGATACAAACTGTGCTCCCTGGAAGGATGATGGAGATCTTGCTCCAAGATAGGATGATTGACACTGTGGCCAAAGCAGGATGAGCCAAGACTCTCTAAGGCCGGCTGACAGAGATCATTACTTAGACAGAAACTGCATTGCCAGATAGGATGATGTAGAGTATGTCCCAGGAAGGATGGGGGAGTGGGCACTCCAGGCAGGATGACAGACAACCAGGGCCCTGCTAGGCAGAATGAGGCAAATAGTACTCCCAGGCAGGATGAGGGAGATCATAGCCCCAGGCATGAGGAGGGGGAGAAGATCTCAGGTATGAGGAAGGTCATGCTCCCAGAAAGGATGACTGAGGTAGACAAGTCTCATCCAGGACGGATGACAGAAATGACACTTCCAGGCAGGATGAGAGAGAGGGTGCTCCAAGGCTGGATGCAGCAAAAAGTGATCCCAGAATGGATGACAGAGATTTGTCTCCCAAGATGGGCGACTAACACTGAATTCTCAGGAAGGATGACTGAGTCTGTCCTCCCAGACAGTATCAAAGTGAATGCTCTCCCAGCAGGATAAGGTATATGGTGTTCCAGACAGGGTGAGGAGAGGGCAATCCCAGGCAGGATGACAGACATGCTCATGCATGGCATGAAGATGGAGATCATGTTCCCATTCGAGATGACAGACATCACACTCCCAGGTAGGAGAAGGAGACTGATCCAAGGAAGGATGACACAGGTGATGCTCACATGGAGGAAGATGAAGATCATGCACTGAGGAGGGAAGGCAGAGAAAGTGCTCCCAGGCACGGTGACAGATCACATTTCCATCATGGTAGCAGGAACAGTGCTCCCAGGTAGATATGATGGCCATCACAGTTATAGCTAAGGTGAGAGAGGTGGCCTCTGAGGCAACATGAAGGACATCACAGTCCCAGGCATAATATAGGACATGGAGCTTCCAGGTAGGTTGAATGAGATCCTACTCTGAGGCAGGATGGTGGACATGGCCCTTGAAGGCAGGATGAAGGAGATCATGCTCCCAGGAAGGATGGTGTAGATTGTGCTCTCAGGCAGGATTTTGGAGAAAGTACTCCTAAAGAACCTGAGGGATATTGGCTCCCAGGAATGCTGCCTGAGAGCACCATCTCGGTCACCGTGCCTTGGAGTGTTTTCTTGGTCATCCTGGATGGGAGTTCCATATCTGTTCTCTTGCCTAGGAGTTCTGTCTGTGTCATTCTGCCTTGAATCTCACCTCAATCATCCTGCCTGAGAAAACTATTTTTATCATCGTGTCTTGGAGCACAGTCTCAATCATGCTGCATGGAGTCTGATATCTGGATTCTGCCCGGGATAGCCATCTTCCTTTTCCATCTGGGAAGTGCCATGTCTGTCATCCTCTCTCAGAGCCCAATCCCTGTCATCTATCTGGAAGCATAGTCCCCACCATGCTGCCAGGGTGAAGGACCTGTGTCATCATGTCTGGGAGCTCAATCTACATCCTCCTGCCTGGTAATGCAACTTGTATCTAGCGGCCTGGTAGTGTCTTCCTTTCGTTTTCTCTTGGATGGAAGTGTCTATAACGCTGAATCAGAGCTCTGTCTCAATAATATTTCCTGGGGATGTGTTCTTTGGCATTCTACCTTTGCATGCGGTTTCTCTCTTCCTGCTTGGAATCTCACCTCTGTCTACGAATTAGGAGTACTGATTGATCATCATGGGTTGTAGTGCAGCTCAGTCATCCATCCTGAGAGTGCAATCTCAGTCATCCCATCTTGGAGCACCCCCACTGTCATCCGGCCTAGGAGTGCTGTGTCTGTAATGATTCCTAGTAGCATGGTCTCCATCTGCCTGCCTGGAATTACTGTGCTCTTCATCTCACTTGGGAGCAAAATATTTTAATTCTGCTTGGGAACTCAGTATTGATCATCCTGCTTTGGAGTGCCGCCTCCACCATTTGCCTGGAAAAGTGCCCTTAGCACAGTTTCAGTCATCCTGCATGGGAATGTGATCTCTGCAATCCTGCATGGGGCCATGGTCTCTATCATTCTGTCTGTTAGCATGGTCTCTGTCATCTTGCCTGGAAACCTTAGCTCCATTAACCTGCCTGGGACTGGATCTCCTCACTTTGCGTAAGAGTGCTGTTTTTCTAATCTTATCAGTGAACCTATCTCCATCATGCTGAAGGTGAGTTCTGTCTTGGTCAACAGGCCTTGGAACACCGTCATGGACATCCTACCTGGTCATGTGGTCTCTGTCATCCTTCTTGGGAGTGAGACATGCTTCCTCTTACCTGGGAGCCATGTGTCCTTCATTAGGACAGGGAATGTGATCTCCTTCATCCTGCCTGAAGGAGCTGTCTCCCTCATCCTACTTGAGAGCATTATCTCCATAATCCTCCCTGGGAGCAGTGTATCTGTGATCCTGCCTAGAAGCACCATTTCCTTCACCCTGCCTGGGAGCATAGTCTGTTTCATCCTGCCTCCGAAAGCTGTATGTGTCATCCTGACTGAGAGCAAAGTCTTAGTCATCCTTTGAGGAACAAATTGTTTGTCATCTTGTCCAGCAGTGATTTCTTGGTCAATCTGTCTGGCAGCACAGTCTTGGTCACCCTGCCTGGGCGTGTGGTGTCCATCCTCTTGTCAGGTAGAGTGATTTCTGTCCTCCTTCCTGGGAACCTGATGGTAGTCATCATGCCTGGGAGCACAATCACGATCACCCTTCCTGGGAGAGTTGTCTCTGTCATCCTTCCTGGGATGGTGTTATGCATTGTCCTGCCTGAGAGCACCATCTTCTTCATAATGCCTGGGAGTGTGTGCTTTCCTTCATCCTGCCAGGGGAGCATGATCTCCATCCTCCCTGGGTGTGCCATGCATGTCATTTTGCCTTGGAGTGCTGTGTTCTTCCTCTGTCTATGAGCAACCCTCCTAAATCCTGCCTGGGTGTGCAGTCTCCTATATGCTACTTTCGAATGTCTTCTGTCATTCTCACTGTTACTCTGATCTCAGTCATCATGCCTGGGATCCTTGTCTCTGTCATCCATTGTGGGAAGGCAATTTCTGTTGTGGTGCTTGGGAACACCTCCCACGTCCTCCTTCCTGGGAACCTGACATATGTTATCCTGCCTGGTAACATGATGTCTGCCGCCCTGCCTAAGGGCATGATCTATGTTATCCGGCCTAGGAGTGCCATATCTTTAATACTTCCTGGGAGCACAAAACACCTCATCCTGTCTGGCAGTGTGTTCATTGTCATTCTACCTGCGATTTCAGTGTCCATCTTCCTGCCTAGGAGCATTCTGTTCAGAATCAATATGGGAGCATGATCCCTATATCCACCTGGGAACACATGTTGTGTCTGCCGTGTTCCTCATCTTATCTGGGTTTATGATCTCCCACATCCTGCCTGGGAGTGCTGTGTCACACATCCATCTGGGAGCTCCATCTCTATAGTTTTTCTTTCAAGTGTCGCTTCTCTCATTGTTCCTTGGAGTGCTTTCCCTCATTCTGCCTATAATCATGAGTTCCTGCAATCTGCCTAGAGCACCCTCCCTGTTATCCAGCCTGGGAGCCTGATCTTCAGCCCTCCTGGTAACCCAAATCCACTTGTGATAGGAGTGATATCTTCATCCTACCTGGGAGCACAGACTCCATCATGCTTATTGGCAGCACATTTTTTATGCTCATTGAAACACAGTCTGTGTGATCCGGCCTGTAGGCCAATCTGCCTTATCTTACTTGGGAGCATGGTCTCCATTATCTCCTGTGGAGCACAGCTCACCATCTTGGTAGGGAGCATGAAATAAGTCATCGTGCCTGGGAGAGCTGCCTGTGACGTCTAACCATGATACACTTACTACTTCATTCAGCCTAGGAGTGCTCTCTCTGTCGTCCTGATTCAGGAACGCATGTCTAATCTTCCTGCCTGGAAGTATGATCTTCTTGATCAGGCCTGGAACCTGGGACTCTGGCTTTCTGCCTGAAAGCACCCTATGTCATTCTGCTTGGGAGAAACATCTCAATCATCCACTCTTGCGTGTAGTCTAGGTTATCCCACCTGAGAGCAAGGTCTTGCTATTGCTTTCTTGTATTGCAGTACTGGTCTTCTTCCTTGGTGGAGCACCCTCTGTCATCCTCTCTGGGATTGCCACCTACATCATCCCCATTGATAGCATGAACCCATCATGCTGTCTGAGATATTATTTATGTATTCTGCCTGGGTGTGCATTCTCTGTCATGCTGAGTGTGAGAGACATGTTCATCATTCGTTCTAAGAGCACATTACGACTACCTGCCATGGAGCTCCAATTTATTCACCTGACTTTAGGCGCAATCTCCATCATCCTGCCAGGGAACACGATAACTTTCTTCCAAACTGTAGCACAATGTCCTTCACACTACGTGAGCACGTGATTGTCGTCATACAGCCAGGGAGGAATATATGCATCATATCTGGGAACACCGTGTTTGTCATCCTGCCTGCAATCCCAGTGTCTATCATCCAGCTTGGGGCATGGTCTGCATCATATTGCTAGGGAGTGAGGTATTCCTCCTCATTCCTGAGAGCTAAATATACATCATTGTTCCTGGGAGCATGATTTGATTCATCTTATCTGGAGCTCTGTAGCTGTCATCCTGTCTCTGGGCATGGTCTACTGCATACTTCTAGGGAGCGAGGTATTCCTCCTCATTCCTGGGAGGTCAACATTCGTGATTGTTCCTGGGAGCATTATTTGATTCACCTTATCTGGATCCCTGTATCTATCATCCTGCTTGGAGGAGACATGGTCTGCAGAATACCTCTAGGAAACGACATATTCCTCCTCATTCCTGGGAACTCAACAAAAATCATCCTTCCTGGAAGCATGATTTGATTCATCTCAACTGGAACCCTGTACCTCTCACTGTGCCTGGGGGCATGGTCTGAAGAATAACTCTAGGGAGCGGGGTATTCCTCTTCATTCCAGGGAGCTCAACATACATCAATGTTCCTGGGAGCATGATGTGATTCATCTTATGTGGAGCCCTGTAGCTGTCATCAAGCCTGGGGTCATGGTCTGCAGCATACTGTTAGGAGTGAGGTATTCCTACTCATTCCTGGGAGCTGAACATACATCATATTCCTGGGAGCATGATTTGATTCATCTTATCTGGAGCACTATAGCTGTCATCCTTCCTGGGGGCATGGTCTGCAGTATAGTGCTAGGTAGTGAGGTATTCCTCCTCATTCCTGGGACCTCAACATACATCATCGTTACTGGTAGCTTGATTTTATTTATCTTATCTGGAGCCCTATATCTTTCATCCTACATGGGGACATGGTCTGCAGCAGACCTCTAGGGAGTGAGGTATTCCTCTTCATTCTAGGGAGCTCAACATGCAACATTGTACCTGGGAGCATGATGTGATTCACCTTATGTGGAGCCCTGTAGCTGTCGTTCTGCCTGGGTGCATCGTCTGCATCATACTACTAGGGAGCGAGGTATTCCTCCTCATTCCTAGGAGCTCAACATACATCATTGTTCCTGGGAGTATGATTTGATTATCTTATCTGGAGCCCTGTGGCTGTCATCCTGCATGGGTCATGGTCTGCAGCGTACTGCTAAGGAGGACGGTATTCCTCCTCATTCCTGGGAACTCAATGTATGTCATCGTTCATGGAGCATTATTTGATTCATCTCATATGGACCCATATAGCTGTCCTACTTCCTGGGGGCATGGTCTGCAGCATACCTCTAGGGAGCGAGGTATTCCTCCTCATTCCTGGGAGCTCAAAATACATCATTTTTCCTGGTATCATGATTTGATTCATCTTATCTGGAACTCTGTAGCTGTCATCCTGCCTGCGGGCATGGTCTGCAGCATACTGCAAGGGAGCAAGGTATTCTCCCTCATTCCTTGGAGCTCAACATATATCATCATTTCTGGGCATGATTTGAGCCCCGTAGCTGTCATCCTGTCTGGGGGCATGGTCTCAGCATACTGCTTATGAACGAGGTATTCCTTCTCATTCCTGGGAGCTCAACATACATCATCGTTCCTGGGAGCATGATTTGATTAATCTTATCTGTAGCCCCGTAGCTGTTGTCCTGCCTGTGGGCATAGTCTGCAGCATACTTTAGGGAGCGAGGTATTCCTTCTCATTCCTGGGAGCTCAATATACATCATCGTTTCTGGGATCATGATTTGATTCATTTTATCTGGAGACCTGTAGCAGTTGTCCTGCCTATGGGCATGGTCTTCAGCATACTGCTAGGGAGCGAGGTATTCCTCCTCAAATCTGGGAGCTCAACATACATCATCGTTACTGGTAGCATAATTTGATTCATCATATCTGGAGATCTGAAGCTGACATCGTGCCTGGGGGCATGGTCTGTAGCATAGTTTTAGGCAGGGAGGTATTCCTCCTCATTCCTGGGAGCTCAACAAAATCATTGTTCTTGGGAGCATAATTTGATTCATCTTCGCTGTAGCCCTGTAGCTGTTGTCCTGCCTGGTGGTATGGTCTGCAGCATACTGCTAGGGAGCGAGGTATTCCTCCGCATTCCTGGGAGCTCAACATACATAGTCGTTCCTGGTTGCATGATTTGATTCATCTTATCTGGATCCCCGTAGCTGTTGTCCTGCCTGTGGGCATAGACTGCAGCATACTTCTAGGGAGCGAGGTATTCCTCCTCATTCCCGGGAGCTCAACATACATCATCGTTCCTGGGAGCATAATTTGATTCATCTTCTCTGTAGCCCTGTAGCTGTGTGCTGCCTGGTGGTATGGTCTGCAGCATACTGCTAGGGAGCGAGGTATTCCTCCGCATTCCTGGGAACTCAACATACATAGTCGTTCCTGGTTGGATGATTTGATTCATCTTATCTAGAGTCCTGTAGCTGTCATCCTGCTTGGGAGCATGGTCTCCAGCATACTGCTAGAGAGCAAGGTATTTCTCATCATTCCTGGGAGCTCAACATTCATCATAATTCCTGGGAGCGTGATTATATTCATCTTATCTGGAGCCCTGTAGCTGTCATCCTGCCTGTGGTCATGGTGTGCAGCATACTGCTAGGGACCGAGGTATTCCGACTCATTCCTGGGAGCCCAAAATACATCGTCTTTCCTGGGAGCATGATTTGATTCATCTTATGTGAAGCCCTGTAGCTGTAATCCTACCTGGGCACATGGTCTCCAGTATACATCTAGGGATTGAGGATACCTCCTCATTCCTGGGAGCTCAACATACATCATCGTTCCTGGGAGCATGATTTGATTCATCTTATCTGGAGCCCTATGGCTTTCATACTGCCTGGAGGTCTGGTCTGCAGCATACCTCAAGGGAGCATGGTACTCCTACTCATTTCCTGGGAGCTCAACATACATCATCGTTCCTGGGAGCATGATTTGATTCATCTCATCTGGAGCTCTGTAGCTGTCATCCTGCCTGGGGGCAGGTTTGCAGCGTACTGTTAGGGAGCTTGGTATTCCTCCTCATTCCTGGGAGCTCAACATACCTCATCGTTCCTGGGAGCATGATATAATTCATCTTAAATGGAGCCCTGTAGCTTTCGTCCTGCGTGGGAGCATCATCTGCAGCATACTTCTTGGGAGTGAGGTATTTCTCCTCATTCCTGGGAGTTCAACATACATCATTGTTACTGGAAGCATGATTTGATTCATCTTTTCTGGAGCTCTGTAGCTGTCATCCTACCTTGGGGCATGGTCTGCCTCATAGTGCTGGGGAGCGAGGTATTCCTCCTCATTCCTGGGATCTCAACATACATCATCGTTACTGGGTACATGATTTGATTTATCTCATATGGAGCCCTATAGCTGTCATCCTGCCTGGAGGCATGGTCTGCAACATACTGCTAGGGAGCAAGGTATTCCTCCACATTCCTGGGAGCTCAACATATATGATCTTTCCTGGTAGCATGACATGAATCATCTTATCTGGAGCCCTCAACTGTCATCCTACCTTGACGCATGGTCTGCATCACAGTGCTGGAGAGCGAGGTATTCCTCCTCTTTCCTGGGAGCTCAACGTACATCATCATCACTGGGTACATGATTTGATTCATCTGATATGGAGCCCTTTAGCTGTCATCCTTCCTGGGGGAATGGTCTGCAGCATACTGCTAGGGAGCAAGGTATTCCTCCTCATTCCTGGGAGCTCAACATGAATCATCTTTCCTGGGTGCATGATTTGAATCATCTTATCTGGAGCCCTGTAGCTGTCATCCTACCTGGGGGCATGGTCTGCAGCATACCTCTAGGGAGGGAGGTATTCACCTCATTCCTGGGAGCTCAACATACATCATCGTTCCTGGGAGCATGATTTTATTCATCACATATCGAGCCCTGTAGCTCTCGTCCTGCCTGGGTGCATGGTCGGCAGCATACTGCTAGGGAGTGAGGTATTCCACCTCATTCCTTGGAACTCAACCTATATCATAGTTCCTGGGAGCATGATTTGATTCATCTCATGTGGAGCCCTGTAGCTGTTATCCTGCCTGGGTGCATGGTCTCCAGCATACATCTAGGGATTGAGGATACCTCCTCATTCCTGTGTGCTCAACATACATCATCGTTCCCTGGAGCATGATTTGATTCTTCTCATCCGGAGCCCTGTAGCTGTCGTCCTGCCTGGGGGGCATGGTCTGCAGCATACTTCTAGGGAGCTTGCTATTCCTCCTCATTCCTGGGAGCTCAACATACATTATTGTTCCTGGGAGCATGAATTGATTCATCTTATCTGGAGACTTGTAGCTGTCGTCCTGCTGGGGGGCATGATCTGCAGCATACTGCTTGGGAGTGGGGTATTCCTCCTCATTCCTGGGAGTTCAAAATATATCAACTTTCCTGGGAGCTCAAAATACATCATGATTCCAGGGAGCATGGTTTGAATCATATTATCTGGAGCCCTGTGCTGTCATCCTACCTGGGGGCATGTTCTGCATCATAGTGCTGGGGAGCGAGGTATTCCTCCTCATTCCTCAGAAATAAACATACATCATCGTTCCTGGGTACATGATTTGATTCATCATATGGAGCCCTGTAGCTGTCGTCCTGCCTGGGGCATGGTCTGCAGCATAATGCTAGGGAGCGATATATTCCTCCATATTCCTGGGAGCTCAATATACATATTCATTCCGGGGGATGATTTGATTCTTCTTATCTGGAGCCCTGGAGCTGTCATCCTGCCTGGTGGCTTGGTGTGCAGAATACTGCAAGGGAGCGAGGTATTCCTCGTCATCCTGGGAGTTCAACATACTTCATCATTCTTGGGAGCATGATTTGGTTCATCTTATCTGGAGCCCTGTAGCTGTCATCATTCTTGGGAGCATGGTCTGTAGCATAGTGCAAGGGAGCAAGGTATTTCTCCTCATTCCTGGGAGCTCAACATACATCATTATTCCTGGGAGCACGATTTGATTCATCTTATCTGGAGCCCTGTAGCTGTCATCCTGTCTGGGGTTATGGTCTGCGGCATACTGCTAAGGAGCAAGGTATTCCTCCTCATTCCTGGGAGCTCACCATTCATAGTTGTTCCTGCGAGCATGATTTGATTTATCTTATCTGGAGCCCTATGGCAATGGAAGACGTCAAGCATCAGAATCCTCTCCTAGTTAGCTAGAGAGCACAGCAAGGTCACCTCTGGTGCACTTTGCAGAGCCCCACCTCAGCAATCCTGCTGGAGCAGGCAAAGCTCTCATCTGGAAACCAGCTGAAGGATTAGAGGCTGAAGTTGTGGTGCCTGTATCCTTAGGACTGCTGTTTGTAATTCTGGTATCACTGGATGGGACTGAAGGAGACACCCTAATAGTCTGCAGGGAGATGACTAAGTGACAAGTCACTGGAGAATAGATCAGGCTCCATCTTACCACATCTGCTGCCCATACACGCAGTGACTCCTTGCCAGAATGCCCAAGGGCATACTGGTTAGAAATGAAATCAGTCTGGAAGTAGGATTTCTGGCCCGTGAGTGCCGGGATCTTACAGCAATGCCTGAGATGCTTGGGTTCCTCCAGCTACTGGCAGATGGTGGGACAGAAGGTGAAATCTCACGCCAAGAGACGGTCCCCTCCCAGTTTCAGAAATACATCTCATCTCCTGCCTTGTACCCTCCCCAGTCACCGATCCACACACATTGGCCTCAGGTCTCCCCCGTAATTGCCTTATATGGGACACAGTGCAAAGCATGTGTCATCTTGCTTCTTGATCATTTAAGGCACCTGAAGGTGACTGTCAATCTTCTGAATGTCACGGAGTCTTGAAGTGTTGGGCATGAACAAGCAAGGATCACAGAATCTGCATGGACAGCAGCCTGGTACTGATGGCACCTGTCTTCCTGCAGGAGGTCCCGCCCTCCCCACAGGGAGCTCAAGACCCACAGGGGCTCAGGTTTCTGCATGTCTGCTGGACATATAAAGGAGACCATGCATGTTCAGCGCCATCATTGCCGGGGTCCTTCTTGTGTTCTAGGACTAGACCCTAGTCCACAATCTTCCCACCCTTCAGCAATTTGCTCATGGGAACTCAGACCCATACCTCCCGAGGTTTTGCACCTGAAGCCCATGGTGGTACTTGTCATTCTGACCTGGAACTCCACAGCCACTGGGTATGGAGTTTCAGTGTCACACATGACATAAAATACACCTTACACTGCCCCATCCTTGTCCTCCCAAAACCATTATGGAGCCAGGACCCTAGGATGGGATCACATTTGGACAAGTCTGGACAAATGCTTTGACCCTCACTGTATTATGTTCCTTAAAATATAATCTCCATTTACATCCTCTTCACTAACCCAGCCCCATTGTGTTCCCTCCATGACAATCCTGTAGACTATAGCCTTGGTCCTAAGCCAGGGATGCCCAGGATAAGGGCACCTGTCTGTTCTAGGTGACACTGCTTCTCTGGCCTAATATGTATTTGAGCCATGAGTCAGCCCAGCTGGATTGTTCTATCAGGGCTTAGACCCTATCAGGAAGGCCTCTGGAGCCACATGCAGGTCAGGCAAGGACAGATACTGGATTCGAACAGGCCCCTATTCTCCTGCTGCGTAACCTGAAGCCCCTGTGCTTCTTTCCCCCACAGGGCCTCTTGGCCTTTCTGCTTCTGTTCCACATCCTCCTGTTCCATCCGTTCCTGCTCCTCCTCCTCCTCTTTTTTTTGGTCCTCTTCCTCCTCCTCTTTCTCATGATCCTCCTCCTCCAACTGCTCCTCCTCCTCTTCCTGGTCCTCGTCCTACTCCTCCATCTTCTTTTCCCCTCTTAACTCCTCCTTTTGCTCCTCCTCCTCTTCCTCCAACTCCTCTTCCCCTTGTACCTCCTCCACCTCCTCTTCATCCTCCTCCTCTTCCTCCTCCTCCTCATTTTCCTCATCATCCTCTACCTCCACCTCCTTTTCTCCTTGTATCTCCTGCTGCTTCTGATCCTCTTCTTCCTGCTCCACCAACTCTTCCTTCACCTCCCTGTAATACTCCTGGTGCTCCAACACCTTCTTCTCTGCTGCCTCCTCTGCTTCCTTCTCCTCTTCCCCCTCCCAAGCTTCCTCCTCCTTCTCTTCTTCCTCTTGCTCCTCCTAACCACCTCCAGCTCCATTTTCTGCCCCTTCTGCTCCTGCAACTCCTCCTCCTTCTAGCGTTTCTTCTATTCATGCTCTGCATCACCAGGCCCCTCTGGTTCCCTGACACAGCTCCAATCTCCTCCCGGACAAGGCCCAACAGCTCCAGACCCACTATTTTGTCATCACCAGCAGCACCAATTCCTCTCAGGTCAGACCTGACATTCTTTTGTAGGTTGGGACACATTGGGCCCAGAAGGACGGTTTGTGGTGCCCTAGACCACCAGACTCCAGTGTCCCCGCCTACTCTGGTCACTCAACTGCAACCTTCTTGGGCGAGAAGGGTCAGCACAAGGCAGCCCAGGTTCCACACACTGTCAGGACCATGACATGCTAGACATGTGGCCCTGTCCTGGAACCTGCGATGTGGCAGCTAGGAAAGACGAGTCGGGAGGTAGATGAAATCATGCACCTCTCTTCCTAGACCAAGGCAGTGGAGCCCAGAGGCCAAGAGCTGTCAGTACAGTCCTGCCTCCTGCAGGGGCCCCTAGGCCTAGGTCATGCAAGCACACAGGCTCTGAACCAAGACATCCACAGCCATCAATGTGACTGTGGTGATGCTGCTGCAGAGGCCTTGTGGGGAATAAGGTGGGGATGCTGCTAAGAGGCCAAGTGAGTTCCAACTGAGGCCCAGGCCACCAGCACACCTTCAGGACCAATCATTGGGATGACAGTGGGTGCGGTGCAGGCGACAATACCCCTCAGGACAGTGGGAATCGGGGGCCAACCTGTGGAACTGCAGGTGATCCCAGGGCCCCAACCAGTGACTGTCCCCCGGGTGGCTTTTCAGATCGTCCTCTGTGTCCCCTGGGTGTCCTGGTTGCCCTCTGTCACTGGGGAGCTGACCTTCGCTCAACCCACTTGGCCTCCCAAGTGAACTGAGTACCATTGTAACTACACACACGGGAGAAGAGGTACGTGTACACTTTTCATGTATACACTGCCTGTCGTCAGCGTGCCCTTCCCTTGCAGATTCACGGACTGGATCACCATAGGTCTCCCCAAGAGTGCATTTCACGTGTGTGCCGCTGTCTTTGGCCCCTGGGTTCCATCTGTTCACACCCTTTAGGATACTCTCTATACCCACTGCTACTCTCAGGATCCTTCCGTTCATGACAGAAGTCTGGCGGTGTCCTTGAAATGGAAGGAAGGAAGGGGAGAAGGACCTCGCAGACACAGGTGTGTAGGTGGAGAGGAAACCACAGTCTAGAAGGCAGAGGATCTTGTGCACCACTCTTGCCTTTCCTTCCTGCAGCCTGGTCAAGGTGACACTGCCAAGCGAACCCACACCCTCATGATCTGCTGGGCATTCCATCTGTGTGTGGCATTGTACAGGGAAGACACGTGGCTGTGGGCAGTGGCCTTCCTGAACCTTGGCCCTGTCTTGCAGACAGCTCTCCCCTTCAGCCCGCAGTGCCTGCCAGCTTTTTGCCAGATCCTCAGGCCTTCAGGCTCTTCTGGGAAATACACATATGCCAGCCTTTTCCCATTGCTGAAAGCCATGTTCCCATACCTCTTTTATGCCCAAAGGGATTTCAGGCAGGAGGGGACCTCAGGATCTCCTGAAATCACACACAATGTCCTGTGGCTAAGGTGTCATTTTCCTATGCTGGAAGAGATTCCATTCGAGGGCAGGGTCCATGTGAGGCTCAGAGTTCAAAAATGGTTCAGGATAAACGTGATATGATGTGACAGTCCACTGCGGTTTCGGGGGTGGAAGTGCCCAAACACCCAGGCTGACTGGAACAGGCTAACGACGACAATATGGATCAGAGACGGGGTTCCCAGTGTGACAGAGAAACATGTAATTATTTACACAGAAAGGGACAGGGACACGTTCAGCCATGAGCCCAGAAGCTGCCCTCAAAGGCCAGCTTAGTCATTGGGAATGGTGGGGAAGGAGGCCCAGTCCCTGGCGCACCTGACCTCCACCAGACACTGCCTTCCCAGAAATGGATCCGGGCAACCCCTCCTCTGTCCCTGGGCGACACGGGGTGGGAACATGATAGCAACTCAAGGACCCAGGCCCAGGGACCACCAAGGAACAATCATGTTGATGCACTATATTATGTACGTCACATACAACATCGGGTTCAAAGGGTCATGTCCCAACAGGGTTGACAGGGGGACCACAGCCCTACCAGCCCTGTCTCTGCAGGGTCATCCAGGAAAAAGTGTACCTACACTGATGTCCTGACTGACCACAAAGCCCTTGATGACCCACTAGGCAGTTAATGGCAGGGTTAGGCTCCCTGCATTCTAACTAATGCACCCTTCCAATTCTCCCCACGTACTTTCTGGGCAGTTAAGACCACCTCCTCCAATGGGGACAGGCTATCCATTACCCAGACCATGATCCTGGCACTGATGACTCATGACTTGCAGTACAGGGCATGGACAAGCCTTTCCTCTCATCTTGAAAAAGGCTGGGTCCTTCCCAATAGCCTTGTGTAGGAGGAAAGGGTTGTGGGCAAGGCAGGTAGGCTGGGAGCCAGACAGAGGCTACACCACCCACTGAGAACCCAACATGTCACTGGCATTTCACATCCATCATCACTGGAATTTCACATCCATCATGGACACACAAGTCCTAGTGACAGGCCAGTTGGGGCAGGGATGAAGGCTTGCAGCTAACATGTCAAGGAGCTGGGCAGACATGTATGTGGGGACAGCCAGAGGACTGGACCTAGCGTTCTCCCTACCCCAAGGTCCTCTGCCACCCAAGAAGTCAACGGGAGGGGTTATTGGGCTTCAGTCTCCATTAAACCCACAAGGAGTGGGCCAGGTGTTCCCTACTGTGGTAGGGGGCAGGGTGGGTGGAGCACTGACAGGATTCTGACTTCCATGTCCGAAACCTACTCCATCTACATTCAACTGCTGAGGCAGTAAAAAGGGAACCCAGCTCCCCATGCAACTTGGGGCCAGACCTCCAGGTAGCCCCAAGAGAGGTCAGTTTCCTCAGCACTGTGGCTGTGAGGCTTATGATGGCAACAACTCAATGCACAGAGTAGAGGAGCTCTGGGGTACAGAGCTCAGTTGCAGAAGCACTGCCAACGTTGTGCTTAGGGGAGAGGGGTCTGTGGCAAGGAACTGTCCCTTAGAGAGCAGTCAGCAAGGTGCTCGCCTGTCCATCCACACATCTATTCCTGCCGCCGCCCGGGTGGCGAAACCCTGGAGAGGGCACATCACCTGTGGCCTGTGTCCCAAGTTGCCCCACTTTCTCTGGTCCTTGAGCTCAGAAAACATGGGGAGAGCCCCGAGGAGGAGCTGAATCCTGGCGAACGGATGGCCCATCTGCCATCAGCAGAGAACCTCGCTAGACTGCTCCCTCTGGAGAAATACCTATGCCTACAAGGTAGGACTTATCCTGATGGTTTAGGAACCTTAGCTCCTCTGTGCACAAGCTCTGGGCACAACTTTTTAGCCTCTCGATACTTCCCTTGTCAAGGGGCACCAGAGCGAGAAGTCAGGTACACAAAAACCACACACACACACACACACACATACACACACGCGCGCGCGCGCGTGCACAGTACACAAGGCCCATGACTTCCGTCTCTCACCCATTCTTCACTGACCTTGGCACTTTTTGCCTTTTGCATTCTGAGGAGAACTCCCTATCTAACCAAGGAATGCCTACGCCCCAGCCATTGCCATGAGCAACTCAGAAGCAAAGAGACCGCATTCTCTATACTCTGGTATGTGACTCTCCCATAAGCAGCACATCCGGAAAGAACCGTCTCTCCCCTTGACTGTCCAGTGAACTACACACACACTCACTCAGACACACGGCCATGCAATCTCCCTCACGTATGCATGCACACAGTCCCAGCAGATTCAGAGATCTCATGCACACAACACCACATGCACCCAACATCCGCACAGAGATTCAGTGGACCTCCACTCTCACGCATGCTCTCTCTGTGAAATCCCTCTCACGAGCCTCACAATGGTCCACAAGTCACACTTATTCTTTCCCCTCACGCATCTTCCATTTTTAAACACTGTCTCTGACAGAGCTTCGGGCCAAAGGGGTGATGGGATGGGGAGGCAGGTGAGGGCATGTTGGCAGTGACCCAGATAGTGGACTCCCCCTGTGTTCTCCTGGAACAGGGGCCCTTACCTGTAACCCTGACTGTGGACATTCTCATGGATGGTGTCTGACCATGGAGAGGACATCTCTCTGGGAGCAAAGGACCTGGCTGGAGGTCCTCATGACTGGGACACAATCTACAGGAGCCAATGGACTCTCTGGGGCTCGCATGGCAGCCCCTTCCCTACCTTTCTGCTTGGCCCTATGGAATACTGAACACATAACAAGATGGTCGCTTCCACCTCCTTCCAGTCTCTGCCCAGGAAGGGACACAGCCTCTGCACATGTTGCGCCCTGCCCTACCCTATTCATGCACAACTCCCCCACACACTCATTCATAGCAGCTCGGATGGTCCCAATCAGGCCATCTCCTCTTTTTCCCTTCCCGTGTCCCTTGTAAAAGTCACATGCTAACACAGAAGAATTCATTGCTTCCTTAAGTTCTCATTTATTGTCATTTCAGAAATGTGGCGGATAAACTTCGAGTCTGCCAGGTGTGATCTTTTCCCCATATTTTAGTAGCCGAAACATCCTGGATATGTTCTAGATGGGAAAACATTGAAATTCTGTTGTCTTCACATAAACACAGATGGAGGGACACTGATATTTGGGAGCACGTGCAGACATGGATAATCGCACACTTGGGCGCGCGCACACACACACACACACACACACACACACACACACACACACACCCCACAGACAGGCAATCAACAGATGATGCAATAGTTGAAAAGAAATAATTCCACAGATATTCAAGCTTCAGTCAAAAGTGTCCTCACCCTTTAGGGATCCCTCTCCATTTCCTCAGTCACAGACTCAATTCCAGCCCCCACATAGCCACGGAACACTTCCCAGAATGGACAGGTAGCTGTGGAAGGACTTGGGGTGGAGAGACACATAGAGGCTAGACCGGGACTGTCATCATTAGTGCTTGGGGGCACATGAGATCCAGTCCCAAAGTCTGGCAGGCAATTCCAAACTGAAGGGGCAGGAGGAGCCCCAATAGCAAGGGGCAGAGAGCCATGGCAGGTATTTGTGTTGGAGAAACATTGCTTCTCCAGATTTGACCCTGGACTTGCAGGCCCTCAGCCCCTCTGTCTTGGGCTTCCAGGGATCCACCTTTCCGATATGAGGCTGTGTGCAGCTATGTTCCCACAGGTTCAGTTGTCATCCTCCCACCCGCTGATCAGGCGACCTGTGTCCCAGGCTCCTATAATCCTCAGTTTCCACCCCACTGCCCAAACGAGGTCCCTTTCCATACAACACAGGTGTCAGCACCCAGGCACTGGGGTTCTCACCGACATATCCTCCTCTCAGCTCACTGTCTCCTGGAGGCTTCCTCCCTCAGGTAGTACTGCAGGGGACTGGGCCACAGGTCCTCCATGATGATCTATTAGGGGGAACAGGCCAGGTCACCACAGGCCTCAGGAAACTCTCCCCTACAGGCCGGGGGCCACCCACATCCCCACTGCTGTGGAAAGCCTCAGGGACACCACCTCAGCAATCCTGTTCGACCCTGGGCAGCTGTGCTCTCACAGCCAGTTCAACAAATTCAGGCTGGTAGTGTCATGCCTGCGGATGGGAGCTCCATGTTCATAATTCCAGAACCAGTGGATTGGAGTGGAATGAGATGTAGGATAGCATGCAGGAACAAACTAATAGAGGGAGGAACCTGATGGCTGACTCCTAAACCCACCCTCTTCCCCTCTTTCATCTGAAACATTCTTTGCAGGCCCCGGCCCCACGCCATCCTGGGACCCAACTCCTACCAGCAAAGTGAAGGTGTTACTCCTTAGTGATCCCTGGGTTCTGGAAGTACGGGTTGTCCACAAAGTAAAACTTCAACCTACAGCGGTATTTGGGATGGCCCACTTCCACCACCTGCGGGATGAAGAGGAGAATAATCCTATGGGTTCTCATCTGCCTGCCTGGCTGTGAGGTGAGCAATATGGCTCTCCCTCTCCTACTCAAATTCCAGGCCCAATGGGCCTGCCCCCAGCTGCAGTCTCCCCAGACTGACCTCCAAATTTATCATGTAGCTGAGCATGTCCTGACCTGGGCACCGATCATGCCTGATAACTGGGGGTGATTCAGAATCGGTATTGGGTCAAGGAGCCTTGCTTCCAGACTTCATGGAAAGAGAGCCACAAGCAAGCCCAGCGTTCCCAGGCTGAGAGCAAGGTATGGGAACGTGGCATGTCCGAAATACCAGGTACACCTAGGCTCCCAGCCCCCTCACCTCCCGCCCTTTCTTCTGACACTCCAGACACTGGGGTGTCCCACCCTGAGTTCCCACGACCTCCCAGGCGGTCTGCACCCGACATGGAGAGAAGTAAGGGCCTGACTCCTCACAGTCTCCATATATCCCGTGCAGCCCATCATTGCTTGTGATGTCCGGTTGTGTCATGCCCCCCTCTCACAGGTGTGGTTCTTTTGATAATCCCAGGAAGCCTTGTGTGATCAGCAGCCTTCTGTGTCCTCACGGAAAGACATGGCTCACAGAAACCCGGCTGCACACTTTCCATGCGAAGGGAGGGCCTGGAGACAGAGATGGAGAGGGAGTCGAGGTCGGGAGGAATGAGGGAGGAAACAAAAATAGAGACCGTGACCCAGAGCATCTTCGAGAGAGAAGGGACAGAGAAGGAGTCAGAGGAGGGAGAGGGAGGCAGAAGTGGAAATAGCAGGAGAGGACAAGTGTGTGCCTGGGTGGGGGTATGTGGGTGGGAGTGTGTGTTAGAGTTCAATTGTGTCAGGGCTTGGAGAGGCAGCCTGTATCCCACTGGCAGTGGATTGTGTCTTCCTACTTTCTGGAAAATGTTGGTGGCCTCCTTGGACTAAACACTAGATATGTGTGTGTGAAATTGTCTTTCACTGAACTGATTGGACATCGGCATAGGCTGTCATGTCAACATGGGTGTGTGGACTCTGTGTCTCCCTGATTTGACCACAAGTCCATCGTTCCAATATCTCCTGTGACTGAAGGGAGCTTTGTATCACTAGTTGTTGCAGCCTGGTGATCCTAGCTTCATACTGAGATGCACCAATATTCGAGAGCACACACAGGCCTCTATTGGCTCAGCGCTGCATGGGGTAACTGTGAGTCCCCAATGCTCCTCTCAACCAGCGAGCACCCCTGCCCTGACTGTGCATTGGAACCCAGGTCCCACTCATCCCCTGCCTCAGGGGCCTTTCTCCCAGCTCTCTCCCTGGCGACCATCACCCTGGTGCTCGCCCTCTTCCCGGAGCTCCTCCACAAATGCCCACGCCAACCCCCACCGGCAGAAGGAATACTTCCCAGGCCCAGAAGCCAGGGATGCACTGGATGATGGCCCTTCTTTCAGCCAGATGAGATATCCGCTTGCGAATAATCTTGCGCTTCAGCCGCCATAAGGCCCTTGTATCTCGGGAACTCACACAGCGGAGCTCTTCCTGAAGCAGCGCCAGCGCCATCAGGGAGTCCTGGGCTGTGGCAGGACACAGCATCTGCTCCTGCAGCTGCCGCTCCGAGGGCTGCTGGGCCACGATCCCCGCCGCTCCAGCCTCCTCGCACATCTCCTCTTCCTCCTGCATCTCCGTCTCCTCCTCCTCCTCCTCCTCCTCCTCCTCCTCCTCCTCCTCCCCCTCCTCCCCCTTCGCCTCCTCCTCCTCCCCCTCCTCCTCTTGGGCACGCGAGGTTCCTTTACATCCTCCTGTTCTCCAGACACCTCTTCCTCGGCCACCTCCACATTCTCCGTCTCCACCACCACCTCCGCCACTACCATTAGGTCATCAACCAGCATCACCCATTCCCTGCTGGGCCGGGCAGCTCTGTCGGAGATGCGCCTGGGGTTCCTGCATAGGCTGGGCTGCAGCTGCCCCCAAACTTAGGTGCTGTTCCGCACCCTCTCCCTCTGGCGCCCCTGCCTCCCACTGAGCCCCGGACACTTGACCGTCCTCACCGGCAGCATTCTGGCCCAGGACTCACAGGAATCTGGGCTTCTTCCTGACCGTGCCTCGCTCCCCATAAGGCCCTGACCCAGGCCCCAGGCTAGGGTGGCCGCAGGACCAGGGGAGGGAGGCGAGAGCACATGGCCGCCGCACTACAGCCAGCAGATGGAGCCTCAGGCGCCCAAAGCAGTTATTTCACTGCCGCCTCTCCCAGGAGTGCGCCAAGCGTGGGGGCGCATGCGCACCTGCTCCCGGAGCACTAAGGTCCGCGTGGTCTGTGGCCGCTGGGGACTTTGCGGTAGAGACAGAGGCTGTTAAAAGTGCTGGCATGCGGCCTTGGGGCCACATTGTTCCTGGACCTGCCCCGCCTGCCTGCCAGGCCCGGTGGCCAATCAGCTGCATCGGGGTGAGAGTGCCACCAGCAAGTGTGCACCACATTCCCCTCCCTGTACTGGAGCCAGTGCTCCGCCCCCAGCGTGGCCTCCAACCTGGTCCCGACTCCTCTTCAGCGCTGTTCCTACCACGCCCGTCCTGCGAGCTCCCTGATATGACAGAGCCTGTGTTGGCTGTTTCATGCATTCCCCCGAGGCCCCACTCCTGGCACCAGGGAATTCAGTATCAGAACCTGCACACCATGAAACGGGGCCTGCGGCGTCATCTTGCCCCTTTCTGAATGACCCTGGGGAAATCCTGGAGTTGCGCTTAGGTGTTGCTCCAACCACTGCCACCTCGCTGTCCATATGACTTCTCCTCCTTTTCCTTCCCGGTGTGGTCGGAAGGATTGTGGGCACCCACCTATTTCAGTGACCCCCATCCCAGACCCATCCCACATCCATGTCCTTACCAGAAGGCAGCTGCATAGAAGTCATTGAACTGAGAGGAGCCAAGTGCAGACCCTGGAGTAGGCTCTGCCACCTAGAGCCTTACTGATCTCCCTAAAGGGACCCACTGTGATGGGGCAGTAGGTTTGATGGGACAGCTCACTTCTCTGGGCAAACAAATCTTTGCTTTAGAGATCAGGATGTCTATGAGGAGGAAGATAAAGGGTCCTTTGCGGATAATAGCACAATTTTCAGAGTCTCTCTCCAGGAAAGCTTTGCCTTCGGATCAACTCGTACCAACAAAAGCAAAGTACCTCTCTTTAAATTGGGGAAGCAACGGAGAATTGTGAAGAAGTACTCACCAAAACACAGAATATTTTGAGAGCACACACACAAACACACACACAGACACACACAGAAGGAGAGAAAGAGAGAGACAGCAAGTGAGAAACAGAGAGTCCAGGTTTAGTGGAATGACGGATGAGTGGAGGGGAAGACCGACTAGGAGCGAGGGAGAGACTTGGGGACATTGGAGGGAGAGAGAGACGGAGGATCGGGAAGAGAGGAAGAGACCAAGGGAGGAAATATGGGTGGGGGCCATAGGTCAAGGAAGACCATGGGGATAGAGGGAGGCAGTGATGAATAGGTGGGTGAGGCAGACAAGTATAGATGGAGGGAAAGTGGGGGGAAGGGACAAGAGGAGACAAGGGCAGGTGGAGGGTTGGAGACAGGATGGAGGAAGGAGAGGGAGAACATCAGAGACAGAGGTGGGCTTACGTAAAGAAGGGACAATTAGAGGATAAAGAAGGGGCAATTAGAGGTGTGCAATGTCAACACAGAGGAGTGCTGCACGATGGACAGGACACATCATGAAAGGCAGCATTTTCTGCCTAGACTTAAAGGGAAGGTCCAAAAGACTCCCTGAAGATGAAGACTGTTCCATGGGAGTCCTGGAGGATGAGTAAGAGAGGCACAGCAGTGCAGAAATGACGTGACCAGTATCTCAGAGTGCTATTGGAAATCCTGATATTTACCACCACCATACAGAAAACAGGATGGCCAGAAACAGACAGGAGAGATTGGGGGTAGGGAGTGTAGCAAGGAATCACACCCAACAGCTTGGCCAATTCCAGGAACATCATGAAGCTGTGCATCCACGAAGCTCAATGCTCTTGCAGCAGAATCAACCATGTTCACACCGAAGCCCAGGAAATGTGCTCAACTATCTTGCCCCTTGACCCCTGGCAAGCATCTAGACAGATGTGACCCAGGATAGAGAAAGGATCCACAGTGAGTAGAAGAGCCAATACCTCCCTTGGATCCAGGGAGGCAGGCAGATGACCTGGCCACATTTTTCAAAGGAATCTATGGTAGCAGAAAGGCTATATTCCACCACAATGATGGAGGACAAGCTCACGTAATGGGAAGAGAATTGTCAGGAAAAGGATCCCAGGCTCTGGGCAAAGGAGAGATGCTCAAACTGAAATGAAATGTCACCAGAACCTGACTCAACCTCCTGTATAGGACAGAAAAAAAAAGTCATCTTTACCCACAGGAAAGCTGGATATGTTTAAGCAGATAACTGCTTTCTTATGACTGGAATGCCTGGGTCCTTTTAAGACTTTCACATGCAAGCAGCCATATGCTTATGTCGCTCACTTCCGCCAAATGAAGCCCACTCATTATTCTGCACAGCTTTGTAGGCCGTAACCAGTAAAAGCAGGATCAGAATATGAGAGATGCACACAAGCTGGCTCCTTGGGCACCTCTGCAACAAGCACATATTTGGGAACCCTGAAGTCCCTGAGGCTAAGTTGTTCACTGTCAGGGTTCGAGGGGCTAACACTTAAGAAGGTGCTTTGCGCATCAGTGCAGCACATGCCTGACCTGTGTGAAAGAAGTCAGCCCCAGCAGAAGCACTGTGGATATGACCTGTGCTTCATGAATTCTTGAGGAATCCAGAAGAGTCCAAGGCATACGGCCAAGCAGAGAGTCGAGTATTGTTTCCCAGGGGTGGGAGAAATGGGGAGATGTGGGACCACGGTGGTGATGATGGAGCCATGCCAGGAGCATGAGTTCTGGAGATCTAATGTGCACAGTGTTGGATAACCAATGCTTTGCCGCCTCTGCCTATTAGGAGAAGCAGGTGGTCTTCCCACAAGCAAAGAAAATTGGAAGTAAGATGGTAAGGTGATGGAGAAAGGAAGGGTCCCTTGGCCATGAGGGAAACCTGCATATCCCTGCCTACCTCAGTTATACACGACTCCTTGTAAGCCAGGTAGAGGTCATTCCCAAGGTGCCACTGGTGTCAGAAGGATTCATTACAACATGCATCAGAAACCACAGGAGGGAGTTAGATGAGGAATTAGAGTTCAAAACACCCACAAAGCACACGGAAAGTAAGGAAGACAATGGCAGAAGGAATTCAGTCCATCTAGGAATGCGCTCTCTGGTAAAAGAGCCAGTGGAACAAAATCAGCAGAACTCTATTTACAATTAACAAAATCATATGCTGTTTGCAACAGAGTGAACTTGAGGCCCCATGGCTACAAACAGGTAGAAAGCAGGAGTGAAGCAAGATGCATGACTTAATGTCTCCACCATCCAGCTGAGATCCAAGTCCCCAGGGGCTCACTGTATAGGCCTGGTTGTTCCCCTGCTCATGATTCAGGCAGTGACAGCATTCAGGGTCAGAAAACACAAAGGGAAATAACAAAACCCCTTCCCCGTTACAGGAGAACAGAAGTTTGATCCCCAAAGAAGAAAGGGTCCAATTCCTATGCAGGCAGTCTAGAAAATGACCTTATACCCAAGGCAGGTCAGGCCAACAGTGCACCGGCTGACACAACACACAGATGTGCAGGGAAGTAGGCAACAGGCACAGACACAGGGACAGCTGTGTCCACGGAAGTCCTTCAAGGCTGCACTGTCACAGTGATGTCAGCATAGACAGAGCCAGGAGAAGCCACAGACACGTCAGGGCATGCTCAGGGAGAGAGAGGAGTACACAGATGGAGGAACCTCCTGTACACAGGGCCCAAGAAGCTGACCCTGAGAGGCCAGGACAGACACGTTTGGGCCAGAACGATAGAGGCCAGAATGCTGCTGAATTGCCTAGGGCATCCTCTCAAGAAAACAGCACTTGGGAGCCCACAGCCTCAACGATATGGTAGAAGATGCTGTTAGGGAGCATATATGCCCGCAGGCAGATTGGAAGTTCCTGTCGGCCTCTTCGGATACACACACTGGAGGACACATGGGATTGCCACCGGTGCTGCAGATTTCAAATTTAGTGGTTCTCGTCCCTGGCACCCAGAGCATGCCAGGCCTCTTCCCAAGGTACGTGACACAAAGTTCTAAGCAGAAGGGTTTTGCCCCCCGCTCTGAGCCTGAGACATTCCATACCCACACCTCTCCCCTGCCTTGTCTCTGGGCCAGGACAGCATAAAACCTGGACCCGTTACATAAGCAGGTACTGTGAGGACACGAGGACAGTGAGTGTCCCTGTGCCCACCTCTGCCCCAAAAGGACATCCTCAGCAAGACATACCTGAGGATGGCCTGTGTAGAAGAAGGTGCTACTGTCCCCTGAAATGGCCCAGGATGAGGCCCCCCTGAAGCGATGCTGCCACAGCAGAAGTGCTTAGGCCATCCTTTCTCTGACAAGCATAAACAATGTCAGGTGCCAGCATGTGGGAGCCTCTCCAGGGGGCCGGAGTGTTTCCGCTCCAGAGGCTGAGAAGACGTACTTCCTCAGTGGGTGTGGAAACAGTAGTGAGAGAGAGGAGAGCCTCTGCCCTGGAAGGGCCAGCCTGGCTCACCCAGATCCTCACATCCCCAGCCTGACACCCAGCAGACCATGATCACACCAGTAAGAAGGGGACAAAACCTGCACGAGTTTGGCTACTACAACCTCCATAATGTCACTGGATTGACACTTCCATCATGGCCACACAAGTCCGAGGGAAGGTGTATAGGGGCCATGATGATAGCTAGCAGCTAACATGTCATGGAGCTGGGCAGACATGGATGTGGGGACAGTCAGAGGATTGAAACCTAGCATTGTTCCTCTCTTTCTCCTCCGCCCCCTCTTTGTCCTCCTCCTCTTCCCCTGCGCAAGCTCCCTCCTCCTCCTCCTCTTCTTCCTCTTGCTCCTCCTATCCTCCTCCAGCTCCATTTTCTGCCTCTTCTGCTCCAGCACCTCCTCTTCCTCCTCTTGCTTCTTCTGTTCAGACTCTGAATCTCCAGGCCCCGCTGGTTCCAGCAGCCCAGTCCCTGGTGCAGCTGACCTCCACCAGCCACTGCCTTCCCAGAAATGGATCTGGGCAACCCCTCCTTTGTTCCTGGGAGACATGAAATGAGAACGTGATAGCAACTCAAGGTCCCAGGCCAAGGGACCACCAAGGAACGATCATGTTAATCCCCTGTATTTTGTACATCACTTACAACATCGGGTTCACAGGCCGTGCCCCAACGGGGTTGACAGGGGACCACAGCCTTACCAGCCCTGTCTCTGCAGGGTCGTCCAGGATAAAACCCACCTATGCTGATGTCCTGAGTGAACCACAAAGCCGTTCGATGACCCACTAGGCAGTTAATGGCAGGGCTCGGCTTCCTGCCTGATACCTGATGCATCCTTCCAATTCTCCCCACGTCCTTGTGGGGCAGGTCAGACCACCTCCTTCAATGGGGACAAGCTATCCTTTACACTGACCATGATCCTGGCACTGATGACATGTGACTTGCAGTATGGGGCATGGACAAGCCTTTCCTCTCATCTTGAAAAAGGCTGGGTCCTTCCCAAAAGCCTTGTGTAGGGGGAAAGGGTTATGGGCACTGCAGGTAGGCTGGGAGCCAGACAGAGGCTACACCTCTGAGAACCCAACATGTCACTGGCATTTCACATCCATCATGGCCACACAAGTTCTAGTGACATGCCTGTAGGGGCAGTGATGAATGCTTGCAGCTAACATGTCAAGGAGCTGGACAGACATATATGTGGGGATAGCCAGAGCACTGGGACCTAGCGTTCTCCCTAGCCCATGGTCCTCTGCCACCCAAGAGGTCAACGGGAGGGGTTATTGGGCTTCAGGCTCCATTAAACCCACAAGGAGTGTGCCAGGTGCTCCCTACTGTCGAAGGGGGCCTGGTGGGTAGAGCACTGACAGGATTCTGACTTCATTTTTCAAAGCCACCTCTGTCTACACTCAACTGCTTTGGCACTATAACAGGAACCGAGCTCCCCATGCAACTTGGGGTCAGACCTCCAGGTAGCCCCAAGGGAGGTCAGTGTCCCCAGCACAGTGGCTGAGATGCTTGTCACGGCACCAAATCCATTCAAAGTTTAGAGGAGCTCTGGGGTACACTTCCAAATGTCCTGAGCACAGCTGCAGAAGCACTGCCAAGGTTGTGCTCAGGGGAGAGGAGTCTTTGGCAAGAAACCGTCCCCTTAGAGAGCAGTCAGCAAGGTTCTCGCCTGTCCATCCGCACAGCTATACCTGCCCTCCACCTCGGTGCCGAATCCCTGGAGAGGGCACATCGCCTGCAGCCTGTGTCCCAAGCTGCCCCACTTTCCCTGGTCCTGGAGCTCAGAAAACATGGGGGAGAGCCCCGGGGAGGAGCTGAATCCTGGCCAAAGGATGGCCCATCTGCCATCAACAGAGAAGCTCGCCAGACTGCTCCCTCTGGAGAAATACTTATGCCTACAATGTAGGACTTATTCTGATGGTTTAGGGTCCTTACATCCTCTATGCACAAGCTCTGGGCACAACTTTTTAGTCTCTCGATACTTCCTTTGTCAAGGGGCACCAGGGAGAGAAGTCAGGAACATACAAACTACACACACACACACACACACACACACACACACACACACACACACACACACACACACACACAAGGTCCATGACTTGCCCCTCTCACCCATCCTCCACTGACCTTGGCACTTTTTGCCTTTTGCGTCCTGAGGGGAGCTCCCTATCTAAGCAAGGAATGCCTCCACCCTAGCCATTGCCATGAGCAACTCAGAATCGAAGTCACTGCACTCTTTATACTCTGGCATGTGATTCTCCCATAAGTAGCACATCCCAGAAGACCCTTGTATCTCCTCTTGACTCTCCAGTGGACTACACACACACTCACTCAGACACACGGCCATGCAATCTCCCTCACCTATGCACGCACACAGTCCCAGCAGATACAGAGATCTCATGCACACACCCCCACATGCACCTGCACACCCTGACAGAGACTCAGTGGACCTCCACTCTCACACATGCTCTTTCTGCGAAATCCTTCTAATGAGACTCACTACCGTCCACAAGTCACACTTGCTCTTTCCCCTCATGCATCTTCCAATTTTACACACTGTCTCTGACAGACCTTTGGGTCAAAGGGTGATGGAATGGGGAGGCGGGTGAGGGCATGTTGGCAGTGACCTGGAGAAGTTGGTTCCCCCTGTGTTCTCCTGGAACAGGTGCCCTGTGGGCATTCTCATGGATGGTGTCTGACCAAGGACAGGACACCTCTCTGGTAGCAAGGGACCTGGCTGGAGGTCCTCACAACTGGGACACATTCTAGAGATACACAGACACACAGAAACAGACACACACACACACACACACACACACACACACACACACACGGGAGAGTTCAGTGTATTCTCTCAGTCATAATTTAAGTTTGCTGATTTCAAATCAGAAATGTGATGGGATGGTGTGGCAAGTGGTGCCAAGGGTGACAGGTGACACTACAAGCACCTAAAATAAATCAATTCTCTAACATGGCCCCTCTCACCTGCCCACTCAGCAAGCCTCCGTCTCCCCAGCCAGAAATGCAAACTGATAAGGTAGAGAAGCATTACTTCATAGTTTCGGATCACGGCCAAATTCTAAGGCTGCTTCACAAACTGCTGGACATCAAGGAGTCTTGCAGCACAGGGTATGAATGAGCTAGAAGCACAGAGCCAGTGTTGACAGATGCCTGGCACTGCGGTCACCTGTCATCCCCCGGGGCCCCATGCCTCTTGGAAGGCTGCATCAAGGCCCAATTGGTCCCGGGTCTCTGCAGGATCATTGTCGACACACACAGGAAGTAGTGGATGCCCGTATATCCCCAACTGCAGTTCCTTCTTGTGTCCTGATGAGTAGACAGAATATGCTAAGTCCTTACAGCACACACTCGGGGTTGTTCTGACCTGACGGGCATTGACACCTGCTTGCCTGAAACAATATGCTGATGGAGACCCGGAAACGGGCATCCCACACTCTGCTGTTGAGGAGGCCCAGGTAGTCGTCCTCAGTCTGACCTGGGCATGC
>JAQQST010000329.1:0-10190 GCA_028646485.1 Cryptoprocta ferox
ATGCTCACGCAGATGGGACCACACACACTGATGAGCATGGATTCCAACCACAGGGGTGTCTCATGCAGACAGGAAATACACAAGCCCCTGAGCATGGCGTCCAGGCTAGCATCGGCCAATTAGAACTTAGAGGGAGCCGGTTGTGTGAATGGGGATTGGACATCAGTGAATAGATTCCAGGCTTTGTCTCCAGCTGCACCTCCGTTTCATGGATGTTGATTTTAACACCCTGACAAACCATGGCTGTAGGATATTAAGGATGAGGACAGTGTCCCCTTCAAGTAAGGAATAGGAAGATTTCCAGTCCCTTACTTATGTCCTTACTCCCGTTATTCTTAGAAACTCAGTGCTGTATGAAGCTCTTCCAAATTCCATATCATCCAAACAGCCTGCAGACTGTGCGTGTGTGTGTGTGTGTGTGTGTGTGTACACGTGCGCTCACGCACGCAAGCACATGCAAATAATTTTGGGGTGGAGCCAAGTTAGCACTCTTGAGGGTTCTTATTCACGTTGTCTTTCCCAAAGGGCAAGTTTCCAATAAGGGCTGAATATGTTACACTCCTTGGTACAGATGCCAGACAAAACAGAGAATCACAGCCAAATGCAAACTTCAGAGAACCTGTGAACAAATTCCATTAAGAGTATATTCAAGGGGCCCCTGGGTGGTGCCGGCAGTTAAGCGTCCAACTCTTCATATCAGCTCAAGTCATGATCTCACGGTTTGTGAGCTCCAGGCCCACATTTGGCTCTACGCTGAAGGTATAGAGCCTGCCTGAGATTGTGCGTCTCCTTCTCTCTGCCCGCCGCCAGGGTGTGCCCTCTCTCGAAAGAAAGAAAGAAAGAAAGAAAGAAAGAAAGAAAGAAAGAAAGAAAGAAATTGGTTTTTAAAGTATAACCGCAGTATTGCATGGGACACAATTATTCTAAAAGCTGATTCCCCATTTATCTAAAATTCTAACTCAACTGAGCATCCATCATTTTTACGTGCTAAATGCATCCACCGATTTCTACAGAAATTTCACCGGACTGCAGAACTACATGTTCCCGCTACCTAGGCTCCACGTATGAGGACAGCAGCCACAGCATCAGTGTAAAGATAATCACGGTGCTCATCCACACGTAGTTTGGAATGTACATCGACCTTTACCAGGGAAAAAAATAAAAACATGTTTTGAAAAGGAAAACAGCTGACACTTACTTTTAGTTGCATAATACATCTCTGTAAAGATTTTAACGTAACAGATGACACTGGTTTCCTGCGACAAAGGGGCTTGGCTCTCAGGAGTACAAGGTGGGAGGAAGAGTCATCACTGCATCTTCCTTTATGTACTTTGACATTGAACCACACAAAGCTGTTGATTCTTGGAAAGAGTACACTAAAATCATGAAACATGTTAAAAGTCAATGTTGAACAGCAGCACAGTGTGCCGGGAATCAGAAAGTAGTGAATTCTGGTCCTGCATGTGGCGGCTGCACGTCCTTTCTCTGATAGACTGTGGTTTCCACCAAACGAGGTCATTAGTAAGGCTGGTCCTGCTCGAGCCTGCACAGCTTCCAGCGCCAGAGGGCAGCTGGGACAGAAGGACCCAAGTCTAAAGAATGATGTGCAACCAAGCACCCAGGATCTGCTGAGACGATGCTAATTTGGAACCCTCAGTTCCTGTGGCCTCCAGGACCCATGTGTTCTTCAGAATACATGTCCTGAAGTTTGTTCAGAAAGTCCGGCCTCAGTTGAGGTGAGTCAAACGCCAGGTGGGAGGCAGAGTGGGCTGAGGGACACACACGAGGCTGATGGATGAAGAATGGAAGCAAAGGAGCAGCGAGTAACACCTTGGGGTTTGGAATCTGGACAACGTGTGCGAATTGCCTCAAAAGGCACACGGCAATTGTGTTGCCCCTGTGTCATTTGAAAGGGACTTGTGGCCCTTGCTTACCTGCCAGAGCCCTCATGGAATGTCTCCCCACCCCCACGCAGGTCCCGGGCCTCTGCCCCTCCCCCCCTGCAGAATGTCAGGAACCCTACATTCTGTCCCTGTTTACGTTCAAACTTTCCCTCCTTTCGTTGGATCCTGAGCATCTGCTGGAGCAGGTTGCTGTCTGGACCTGGACTTGACGTTTCTCACTGTGGTGGCTGCAGGGGAGCAGTGGTCCGAGCCCAAGCCTGCGGGATGGCTTCAGAAGGAGGTAAGCCTGTGGGTTGGGCAGATGTGTCCGCGTCCCTGCCATCCCTCGAATCCGTGGGATTCAAGTGTGACACTTGGACAGGGACGTGTAGGGGGGTTAAGTAGAGGAAGGGGGTGTATTGGTGACCCAAGGACAGCTCGCCTGGTAGACTGGGAGCCTGTGAAAGCCGGGAGGGCCCTGCGGAGGAGGGCTCTCTAGAGGTGGGTGGAGACCTCTCGGGGAAATGCCCTGGGTGTGGAGAACGGACGGCGGCAGGCACACTGCCTGCCTCTGGAGTCACACAACGACTTGGACAGTTTGCAGGAGAGGTGGGACCATGTCATGGTGGTGGCACAGCAGGGTCCCAGGGAAAGGACAGCCAGGTGTCGTATTCCTCTGGCACCTGCAACTCCCCCCCCCCCCCACACACCCTCGAAGAGACTCGACTACAGATTCTGGGTCTCCATGGTGTGTAATGGGGACGTGGGGGAAATGGTGTTAGCCAGGACCTTGTTCAGTGGGGCGGTCTTGTGGCCAGGTCTCCATAAACGTCCTCTCCGGGAGCGGGGCTGGAAGTTTCTCAAACACCACCAGCCCAGGACTCCCACGCGTTCCAGTGCAGAGATGACCTCTCCCCAGTCCAGGTGGCCCTTTTCTTAGAACCAACAGGGACAGGGCATCAGGTGGCCTCAACCAAGGTAGGGCTTGGCTTCCTCCCCTTGTTCTGGGTTCCCTCTTCCTCTTGAGGATGTGCGGTCCTTCACCTGCTTCACCTTGTCCAGTGTTTCTGGCCAACCCTCAGCCCTGAGCTCCACCTTTGAGTGAAGAGTCTGCGTGTATTCCATGTCCCTCTGCCGTGGATGGGGAACAGAGTTCAGTGGGGTTGGCTGTCCCGTGGAGCATCTGTGAAAGCCGAGTCCTCCTTAAAAGGGGTAGGAGAGGAGCCTGGACACGGAGGACCATCTTCTGTATTTGTACGACTTGTCCTGGGACCCTGCTGATCAGTCGGTGTGCAGGTGTGTCCCGCGTGCCCCCGAACGAGGACCTGCATGGGTTCCTCGTGATCAGGCGCACAGTCCAGACCCGTTTCCTGCGGGCACTGGGCTCCTGCTGGGCTCCTCAGCATCTTCCCTCTCCACTGTTGGAGCTGCAAGGGCAAGACCACAGAAGTCTGCATTCCCACAACCAGTCCCACGTGACCCCGCTCCAGAGTCTATGGACCCTGCCCCCCCAACCCCCGCCCCGCCCCAGCCCTGCTGCTCCCGCTGCACGGCCCTTTGCTAGTCTTCCGCAGCCACCGCAGGCTTTGAGTGACAGAAATCAGGGAACACAACGCCTGCCTCGTGGTCTCCCAGGATCAGAGCTGCTGAGGGGTGGCAGACCCGGCCCGTGTTGCCGGGCCGGGGGTGTAACTGAGATGAGGTTACATCGGGGCTCAGAGGGTGCGTTGACATGGAGAGAGATATTGCAAGTGTTTGTTTTCCTCTGTTAGGGCAGGAAGAAAGGGAGGGATGTATACTGAGTGTCAGGCATTGGGGGGCTGAGCAGGAGAGGGGCCCGAATGGTTGAGATGCTACCTGTTCACAAAGGCCCTTCGGGTGACTCAGACATACCTGGGAGCAGGTCCCGAGCTGCCAGGGAGCCTGCTGAGAGCATTTCCCACCCACCCCCTCGTCCAGGAGGCCAGCCTGTGAGGAGGGAGGGTCGTGTCTGGGGTCCATGGGGAGGTTCCCAGAGTCGGCGCTGGCCAAGGCAGCCTCTTCCAGGTAGGCAGGCTGTCTTGGTGAGAGGGGCAGGGACAGTAATTCTCATCTGGAGGCCAGAGCATGGAAATCACTCCAGGACACTTGCAAACGCCATCTCTTCCTGTAAATGTCCCTGTCGGGTTGCAATTCACCACTCTGCTCCCAAGTGAGGAACGGCGCCCAGGATCCTCTGTCCTGGCTGCCGATTCTCCGACTCCATCCAGCCCTTCCCTTCTGTCCACAGCATCTGCAGTGCTGGGATCGCATGTGGCCACAGACCAGGAGGCCTCCATGTCTTCTTTCACGGCACAGCCCTTTCCCCCACCTGCTCCCGGCCCCTCGCACTGGTCACCCTGGGGGCAGCGCTCGCCCCCCCACGTGACCCCACCCTTCCCTCTTGGCAGCCCTGTGGGGCTGCCCGCTTTCCCCAGGTCACCGTTGGTGGCAGGAGATGCCGGCCATGGCCCAGTGGGGGCCGCAGGCTGCAATGTCATTGTGCAGGTCAGGTCAGAGCGGGGGCCCACAGAGACCCCCCAGACTCAGACCATCATCCTCACCCAGGCCCCCGTTCACTGGAGTTCTCCAGGGGCCCTCTGTGGGGGTGTCGCATGTCCCCCACCCCTGTTCCTGGCAACCTCAGCAGTGGAGACCAGCGTGCCCACCGCAGCTGTCGGGGGCCCCTGGGCCGGCAAGGGAGGCTCCACCCCAGGCCGTCGACCTGAGGCTCCACCACCGGCGGTCCAGTGGAGCCCCATTGTGCCCCCAGTGACCACCGGGCCACAGCCCCATGCGGCTCCCGGGGAGGGCAGCCCGGCCGGCAGCCCCACCAAGGCCTCGCCCGACGATGGCTGCAGCCCCAGGAGCGTCTACGAGAACTTCCGGCGCTGGCAGCGCTTCAAGGCCCTGGCCCGCAGGCACCTCCCGCAGAGCCCCGACACGGAGGCCCTCTCCTGCTTTCTCATGTGAGCGCCCTCACCCCCACTGGCCTCGGCCAGGCCCCGGGATGTGCCCCGGGGGGGGGCGTCACGGGCGCAGAGAGGAGGCTGTGTGCCGTCCCCGCTCTGGGAAGGCACAGCTGGTGCGGTGCCTCTGGGGTCCCCCCAGGACACGGGGTGACGGCACTTCCCGAGGGGACCAGCTCACTGCTTGGCCCGTCACAGTCAGCATTAGTATGAAGGAATGCAGGGTCCAGGGGGGAAGAGCTCCCTGATCCAGGTGCCCGGTGGATGGTCGGCCTGGAGCCCAGGGCCCGGGGCTGCATAGTGTGACGCAGTGACAATGGTGGCCTGGAGGGCTGGTTTGCACAGCCAGACACCACCTGTCCCCTGCCAGCACTCAGTCATGCTGGGTGGGGGACACGGGCTCGCTCCACAGTGTGGGGGGGGGGGTCAGGGGGAGCATGAGGCACAGCCGCCGCCTGACCCCGAGGGCTTACAGCCCAGTGCTTCGGACCCTGGCCCGCCTGAAGCCCACCATGACGCTGGAGGACAGAGTGTGCCTGGCCGTGCTGGAGTGGCAGCGCAGCAGCAACTATGACCGGGCCATCTACTACGAGATGGCAGGAAAGTGAGTCAGGGTCCCGGCCCCAGGCTGGTGGGCGCGAGGCTGGGCTGAGCACAGGGGCTGGCTGTGCAGGTGCTTGTCCCACAGGGTCCCCCTCACCTACCTGCCTGGGTCTTCAACCTCACCCTGATCGACACCTGCCCCGGCCTCCGTGTGAAGGTCTTGGGAGGGGGGTGAACCTGTGACTCCAGGGAGGTTGGACCTCCTCCATGGGGGCGCTGGGCCCGATCAGCCAGCCTTCTGCCTCCTGGGGGCCGGGCCACGGCTGCCCCTCCCGGGCACTGCCTCTTCCAGTCCCTCCACCGGCCCCTCCTTTGCTGGGCTCCACGGACGGGCCCCTCCTCAGTGTGGCCTGGGTCTCCTCACCCCCAGGTTCATGGAGTTTGAGGCAGAGGAGGAGATGCAGATTCAGAAGTTGCAGTGGGTGAAGGTGGCCCAGGGCACGCCTCGTCCAGCCCCACCCAAGCCCAACCCACGGGGGCCCCCAGCCCCGGAGAGGGGCCCGCAGCCAGGTACAGCACCCACGTTCCCGAGGGAGCTGGTGACCGAAGGCAGTGGGGCCTAGGGAAGGCCGCTGTCCCCACGTCCTGTCTCCTCCTTCCCGTGGGCTTTGGTCTTTCAACCAGACCAGCCACAGAGAGCCTGGGGTCTCAGCTGCCCTTTGTCACCATCACCATGGGGTATTGACCCGGTCAACTTGGTGACTACTCCTCCACCTCCCTGTCAAGGGGCCCAACAGAAACTCTGCCTGGGGAGCGGGCTGCCTGGGGAGGACCCTTGGGGCATCGGTGTGTCCTCCGTTGCTCACAGGAGACGCTATTAGATGCTCCTCCGCTCAGCTCCCCCGCGCCCCGCTGCCTGTGGCTTCAGGTGGCCCTGACCTACCCCCACTGACATCAGTGTCCCCTAAAACCTGCCCTCAAGCTGGAGCCCCCATCACCCCCTCTCTCCTTCCCGCTTGGCCTCAGCGTGCATTCCCAGGAAGGCCCGCTCCAGGGCCCAGCCAGCCTGCCCTCAGCCCCACAGACCCCGGCGGCCCCAGAACCGGGCACCCAAGGAGATCCCCCCTGAGGCTGTGAGAGAGTACGTGGACATCATGGAGGGGCTGCTGGGGCCTGGCCACTCAGCCGCGGGGCCGCCAGCGGGTGAATGGGGAGAGGATGGAAAGGAGCCCCAGCAGGCCGAGGACGTGACCTACCCGGACCCGGGTCTCCTCAGCTACATTGACCAGCTGTGTTCCCAGGAAGACTTCATCACCAAGGTGGGCTGGCCGGGAGCCTGGCGTCTGGATGGTTCCAGGGATTGCGAGTCCAACACCCAGAGCGGGGCTGTGCCCAGGCCTTTGGGATCCAGATCTGTTCCTCCTTCCTGTGCCGTGTGTGCAGCATGTGCGTGTATTTGTGAGCATGTGTGTACAGGTATGTGTGTGAGCATGTGTGTGGTGTGGCTGTGTGTGAGCTTTGTGCATGTGCGTATGTGCATGTGTCTGTACTTAGGGGCCTCTGAATGCATGTATGTGTTTGTGCCTACTGCAGTGTGCGTGTGTCATTGTGTGCATGCATGTGTGTGTACTTGTGTGTGTGTGTGAGCCTGTGTGTGGGTGTCTGTGTGCAGCGTGTGTGTGTTAGTACATGCATGTCTCTGTGTGTGCATATGTATGTGTGAAGATGTTTGTGTTTACCATGGGTTGTGCTTCTGTGTCTGTGTGTGCACATATGTGTTTGGGGTGTGTGTGTTCATATCCATTTGTGTGGGGTTTGTATGTGCATGTTTACCTATGTATGTATGGACAGGCTTTGTCTCTCTGTGTATGCATGCGTGTGAAATTGTCTGCACGTGTGCCTGTGTGTGTGTGTGTTTGTGTGTGCATGTGCCTGTATGCATGCGTGTGTGCGCGCGCCCGTGTGTGGGTGTGTAGAGCCAGTGACCATGATGGTTAAAACATCCTGCCTTGTGCAGAAGGTTGGGCGGGTCATCACTTGTCCACTCTCCTGGCTCCCAGGCTGCTCCCTGCCAAGGTTGCCCACAGCCTGTTTCTTCTGTCCCAGGTGGAGGCAGTCATTCACCCACAATTCCTGGCAGAACTGCTTTCCTCGGAACCACAGCTGGATCTTTTGGCCCTCGCTGAGCTATTGGAGCAGGAGGAAGGACTCACCCTCGCAGAGGTGAGCCAGGGGAAGGAGGGGACCCAAAACCAGGGGAGAGAGGGGACCCAGGTGAGCCAGTGGAGGGAGGGGAACCGGGTGAGCCAGGGGAGGGAGGGGACCCAATGAGCCAGGGGAAGGAGGGGACCCAGGTGAGCCAGGGTGAGAGGGGGCCCAGGTGAGCCAGGGGAGGGAGGGGAACCAGGTGAGCCAGGCAAAGAATAGGACCCAAGTGACCCAGGGAAAGGGGGAGCTCTCAGAACAAAGACACACAAGACTCTGTCCCCCGCTCCCCTGCCTAGGAGGCATGGCCCTGGGGGAGGTGAGCTCCCGGGCAGGATGGAGCAGAGAATGGGACCTACAGGACAGGGAGCCTGGAGATGGAGGGAGGGACTCAGGGAGATGTCAGGAGAGCCAGGGCCTCACAGGCCAGCCCTCCCCTCCTCCCCCGATGCCACCGTCCCACGTCCCCTCTCACACTCCTGTGCTGGCCAGTCACCATCACTTCCCTCCTCCCAGCTGGTGGAGAAAAGACTGGTGGCCTTGGTGGTGGAGAAGGGTGTGCCTGCACCCCCGCGTCACTGCGCAGCCCGACTGGACCCTAGTCCTGGGTGTAAGCCCAGGGCCCGGCTAAGGGGCAGCAGTGAAGCCTGCCCACCAGAGCCCGAGGGCCAGGACCCCTGGAGGCCAAGCCGGGCACATGCACACCCGTCCAGACCCAGAGCTGTTGCCGTGTCTCCAGGACGACAGGAGTCGCCTGCCCTCCGGGCTGGACGGCCCCCCTCTCTTCCCCAGGGGCCAGGGCGCCCCTCCCCTCCACCCGACCCCAGGGATGCCCCCGTGTTCAGAGAGGTCCCTCCCGCTAGGGAGCCTGGCGGGCCAGCGGACGGGGCCAGCGAGGACGAGGAGGAGCTCCCCAGCCTGGCCTTCCTCCTGGACTCTCAGCAGAGCCTGCTGCCCTGGGGGCTCTCCCAGAGTCCCACTCCTGCCTCAGGCTTCTCCAGCCCTGGAGGGCCCCGGCCTCGGGGAGCTCCCCAGGCCCCTGCCCCCCAGAGAATAGGCTGCAGCCCAGCCGGCCCCCCAGCTACCAAGTCGAGGAAGCGGGCTCTGTGTGGGGACCTGGCCACGGTCCCCGAGAAGATGCCCCTCCCAGGGGCCAGCCTCAGGGGCTCCGGGAGACCAGCCTTGGCCGTGGGGCTGGTTGGGCCCTCTCAGCCTCCAAAGAGAAGGTGTGACCCATTTGTCCCAGGGAGGAGGAAAAAGTGACACTGTAGCCAGTAGGGAGCCCTGGCCCACCCTCCAGCGCCAGGGGGTGGGGGGCCAGCGCCCAAGGGGCCCCCTGCTCCTCCCCGTGCTGATCCTGGCTGGGGGGTGGGGTGGGAGAGGAGGGCAGGACCGCGGGTGGGGGGGCAGCAGCCCCCCCGGGCCCTGTGTGTACTCGGGAATAAAGACAGATTTGCTGGGATATGCTCTGGGCCGCTGTCTTCCTGCTGGCTTCTGGGCCTGAGAGGGGCCTCCTGGGGCTTCCGCTCACCATGGGCACCCCTGAACATCCAGGGACGGGGCGCCCTCTGCTCCCAACCGTCTTCCAGAGGGGAGCCTGCCGTCAGCCCGAGTCCTTCGGGAGCCACCCTCTGCCCCGCTGCGGCGTGCAGCCACGGGGCTGGGGGGGCATCCTCGCTCCTCCAGGGCTCCCCGTGTGGGGCCTGAGGGAGGGCGGAAGGGCTGGCATCAGGGGACAGGCTCTGGGCCTCTGGCCTCGTGGTTCGAGGAAAATCTTGGAGTCCCAGTGGGATGGCTGAAATGTGAGGGATGGGGGGTCCTCTTCATCCCAGTGAGGACGGACTCAGGGAAAGGACTCGGGGGCACTCGAGGTCACCAGCCGAGGTGTGCGCTACGCTGTCCCGTGCGGCTCCTGCCGGTCAGCTCCCTGGGTCTCCACGGGGAGCCTGGAGGGAGCCAGGCCTCACCTCCTTCCGAGGACGGTGGGCTCCGGGAGGCCAGGGGATGAGGGCCGTCACGGGCGGCCAGGGAGGCTGCCACGTGGCGTTGGCTCCAGTCCTCCTCCTGCTCCCCTAAGAGGAGACCCCTCAAAGTAGCCATGCAGTCGTGGGGAGCTCCCTCGGACACAGGTGCGTACCTGTCACCACTGATGACGGTGCTGGTCTTCCGACCGCACCCGGGGGGGCTCCCCCTGTGGCCGCCTGTCCTGGCTGCACGTTTGTGCTTCGTTCAGAGCTGCGCGGTGTCCTACAGGTCACTGAGCACTGGGCGGGAAGGGTGAGAGCAGGCTGGTTTGGGGAGTCCTGGCCAGGGTGTCCCCCACGCTCCCCAAAGCTGATACTGGGGAGGCCTGCCTGCCATCGGTCATCAGCCATCACGGGACACAGGTGTCTAGGAGGACACGCAGAGAACCATGGTGTCCGTGGCCGGCTATTAGGACAGACAGTGCTGAAGCCATCGCTGGAACGCCCTCAAGTATTTGCTCTGCAGATCCTGGGCCGGCAGTCCGAGGGCTCCAAAAGTCCCCACTTGTGGGCCCCATAACCTACTTGACGGGACCCTCCCTCCAGAT
>JAQQST010000330.1:0-34567 GCA_028646485.1 Cryptoprocta ferox
CCCTTAAGTTCAAAAACAAGACCAGAATGTTCATTCATCTCTCTGTTTCAACTTAGTACTGTAGGTACTAGCCAGTGCAATATGGCAAGAAAAAGAAATAAAGACAAACAGATTAGAATGAAAGAAGTATTACGGTCCATATTCATGGATGACATCACTGGTTACATAGAAAATCCAAAGATCTACAAGAAAATGACTAACAAATGAGAATCACTTTATCAAAGTCTCAGGATACTAGATCAACACATAAACACAAATGATATTTCCAAATATAAACAATGAACAACTGGAAACCGGAATTAAAAACACAATGCATGTGAAATGATTCCAAAAACTGAGATACTTCATTATAGTTTTTTTTAAAAAGACGATCTTATGATAAAACCAATAAAACTTCAACGAAATGAACCAAACAAGACCTAAATAAACAAAGACATATCACATTCATGGCTTGGAATACTTAATACACTAAAATGTCAATTTCCCACAGAATTCTTTTGTCAAAATATATACAGGAAAGGTAAAAGTAAAGGAACAGAATAGCGAAAACTGTTTTGAGAAAGCAGAATAAATTTGGAGAACGTTAAAGCTATAACATAGGCCAGGGTGGATTTGGTGGAGGGACAGGTATGTGGCTCCATGGACATAACAGAGAATACAAAAATGGTATTTGACAGCAAACCAGTGTTTTGCAAAAGTGGAAAAGCAATACTATGGAAAAAGGATAGTGTTTTCCACAAATACTAAAATTAATTCAAAATGGGTAATAGATTTAAACGTGCGACGTAAAACTTTGAACCTTTTACAAGATAAGCTGGGAGAACATCTCTGGGTGCTAAGGCCTAGTGAAGGGCTCTTAGACGCAACAAAAGCACCAGCCATGAAAGAAAAAAAATATAAAATTGGACTTCATCGAAATTAAAACTTTTCCTGTATGAAAGGCTGGGTTAGGGATGAAGAGAAGCTACAGGTTTGGAGAAACTATCTGCCCTACCAGAAGCGGGAAGGGACTTTTCTGTTTTCACCTGAAAACCTAACAAGGCTACTGGAGGAAACACTTGTAAGTGTGGGGCCCCCCGGGGCTGGACCCCAGAGCCTTTGACTCTCAAGGTCACCTGCACAGGTCTCTAGTGCTCCAGCAGCTACCGTGTGAGCTCTCCCTGCTGGCCACACTCAGGCAAGCCGGGATCCCGGAGGTTTGCCCCGTGACCTCAATTCTCTGCTGGGTCTAAGAAGAGCTGTTGATTTTTAGTTTGTTCCGTTTTTTTCCTGTTTGGAGGATGGGAGTAATGGCTTCCAAGCTCCTTGTGCTCCAGACTGGAAACAGAAAGCCTCTAATTTTCTTGTTAGTTCATTCTCAGTTCTGTAGCTTGTCTGGGGTTGACCTGGCAATGAGAGCTGGCAGCCCGTGCCAGTGCCCCATCTAGGAGGGCAGGGAGTCCCCGATGGCAGACCTTCCAAGTCCCTCTCCCCACTGACACCCCCAGTGCCCCTCCAGGCCCTGGTCCCAGGCTCACCGGCCCCTCTGCTTGGCCCCTTTGCTCCACCTCTATCTTAGTCTGCCTACTCGGGAGTGGGTATCTGGGACTCACTCTCGGGACAGCTGGAGTAAGCCTTTCCCTGGTGTCTGAAGGGAGGGCGGGCAGGGTAACGGGCATCCGCGTGCAGCCTGCTGGAGCCGGAATAGCAAGGGGCCCCAGCTCTCCGAGAGAGAGAGATGTAGGTTCGAGCCCTTGTTCCACTGCTGATGGCCTGTGCCGTCTCTCCGTCTGCTACAGAAGGCTGCCAGGCTTCATTTTGTCTTTAGAAGGAAGCTAAAGCAGGATGATGATACTGAGCACTAAGGTGGTTGCGGGCGATGGGGAAGCTGGTTGGGCTGAAAGCTGGTCGTTCTGTCGTGTGGGTGAGGTATGTGTGGGATGGCTCTGCCAGAGGTCCGAGAACCTCCGGGAGGGGCAGGGAATCGCCCAGCGGCAGCGGCAGCAGCAAGCAGGCTCCAGAGCTTGTGCCACGCTTGCCAGGATAGCTTAGGACCAGTGGAGCAGCCCGAGCTGCCCTGGGCTCGTGAGAGAGTGCGGACCCCTGGCATCAGGGGCCTGAGCAGACCTGCCCGGGTCCCCATAAGTGAATCTACCACCAAGGGAAGGAATCCTCTTTCCCCTTCCAAAGACAGCTGAGCTGCTGGCAGGCACGCGGCCAGGCACAGGGCACCGCGCTAATGGGGGTCCGGCCAGAGGGACGGCCTGGGCAGGGACGTGAGCCATGATGTGAGCCCTGGGAAGACATTTTTAAAGTTTATTTATTTACTCTGGGGGTGGGGGGAGAGAGAGAGAGAGAGAGAGAGAGAGAGAGAGAAGGAGAGAGAATCCCAAGCAGGCTTACTGCTGTCAGTGCAGAGCCCAACGTGGGGCTCTATCCCATGAACCATGAGATCATGACCTGAGCCAAAACCAAGAGTCAGATGTTCAACTGACCAAGCCACCCAGGTGCCCCGGAAGACACTTTCTTGAAGCTTCCCAAGATCATCCTGGAAGGGCCTCCTGCACCAGAGGAGGACCCACATGTTAACAGGCATGTGAGTCCATTTGTGCCCACCTGCCAGCAAGCATCCAGGATATTTAAGCAATGCCAGAATTGGAAGGAATTTGCACTGAACCCTCTGGATGGCCCTTGGTCTGTACTGGACATGCATCAGATAGGAGCTTTCCCACCTTACTGTAGGTCCAGGGGCTGGAGTGGGTGCATTGTGCGGCTGGCGCTACACTGGCGGCACAGGGACAGACTGCCAGGGAGGATGCACTGGAACGTTGCTTCAAGGCATATTGGCTGGCCGCTGTGTCCTGGGTCAGCTAAGCAGAAAACGTGCCACCAGGATCCAGCTGCTGAAGGTGTGTGGACACCTCAGGCAGACTGGCTTGTGGGAAGCAGGGAACAATTTCACATGGAGTTGGGCCCCTTCAGACTCGGGAGAGTGGGACCATGGGGACAGGTGAGGAAGGTGCTGGAGTCCACTCTAGAACAGAGGTCTGAGGACTGTCAGCCTGAACCTCGGCTCTCAGCCTGGCATCCGACCTTCTCTGCTTCTGACTGACTCTCACAGACCCTCCGTGTCCAAGAGCCGTCTATACTGTTGGCCAGAGCCCCCTTCCTCACGGCCTGGGTCATGCACCCCAGTCCAACTCAGTCACCCTGCACTCTGAGAACCTCTGTCCACCTCTATGGGGAGTCGGTCCTCCCTCCTCTAAACGCCTCGAGCGATGTTTCTCTACTTTGGGGGAAACTCTTGTTCTCTTGCAGTGTAGACATCCAGTGAAATGTCCTACTTCCAATTTGGGCTGAATTGTGTACCCCAAAATTTATATATTGGAGACCTAACTCCCAGTGCCTCAGAATGTGGCTGCATTTGGAAATGAGGCCTTTATGGAGGTGATTAACATGAGGTCACTAGGTTGGCCCTAATCCCATATGACCAGTGTCCCTGTGAAGAAGAGATCAGGACACAGACACACACAGAGTGATGACCCCGTGAGGACACGGGGGGAAGACGGCATCTACACGGTAGGAGAGAGGCCTCAGGGGAAACCAGCACTGCCCGCGCCTGGATCTTGGACTTACAGCCTCCAGGACTGGGAGATGATACATTCCTGCTGTTGAAGCTGCCTGGGCTCTGGTGTTTGTTACGCAGCCCATGCTGACTGACCCACTTCCTCTGAAGGCCTGCATGGTCCCCGAGGCAGGAGCAGGGTCTGACTGGAGACAGTCTTCCCAGCTGGCATCCCCGGCTCCCTCCTGGGACAGTCTCCCTGACGAGTCCCCTTTCCTTGTGCAGGGAGCCAGCTGCCTGACCTCAAGGGAAGGAGGGGCATGGGGTCCCAAGACATGAGTGAGATGCACCTTTTATTTGTTTTTGTGTTGTTTGTCTTTTCAGGCTTGGCTTAGGGGATGGGAGCTGATGGACACGAAAGTCCAGGAAAAGGAACCACTGAAGAACCAGTGGGGCTGGGGAAGGGGAGGCGCGGAAAGTTCCAGCGAGATGACTGGGGCCTGAGGCAGAGAGCAGGACAGAGGGGCTCGGCGGGTCACCACAGGGCCTGCTGCGGGTCCCTGAGCACGAAGAGCAGCAGGAACCAGGTCTGGGGAGGCACAAGCACTGTGCCGTGCTTGCGCGAGCCGGCAGCAGCCTGCCCAGGCTGATCTGGAAACGGGGTCTGAGGCGCAGACGTGGGATCAGGGGGAGGTGTGAGCCTCTGGATCTTGTGGATCCAGTCGGTGAAGTAGTCGACCTTGGTGAAGACGCTGGGGTAGATAGGGTGCCGGCAGTCCAAGCCCCAGCTGGCCAGCCCCACCAGAACCCAGGCACTGAGGTCGCAGATGAGCGGCCCCCCGGAATCGCCCTGGGAAAGAGAGGGGAGTTGGTGTGGGTGACTGAGCAGGGTCTGAGAACACCAGGTGGCAGGGGTACCCGTGAGTCTCTGAAAGTCTGGACCAGCACCGTACTATGGACCCATCAAGGTGACGTGGGTGGGCCTTGGAAATGCACTTCAGGGCACTCCCAAGGGACCCTGAGGACAGTCGCAGATCTAAATCCATCAGCACGTGGACTCCGCCCTCTGCCCCTGCTCCCCAGGAGGGGCCGGTGGCCCAGAGGAACAAGCAGAACCCAGATGCGAGGAGGCAGCCCCGGCGGGGGAATGAAGGCCAACACTTGTTACCACAGACCAGGCACTGTGCCGAGTTCTGTGCAGGAACCTTATGAAGGGGAGGCTGTCGGCTCCCACACTTCACGAGTGAGGGGAACGGCTGTGGTCCCGGCGCCGATAAGTGACAGAGGCCAGAGCAGGTCCCGCCGCCCCACAATCTGAGCGCTGAGTCACTCTGCAGTGCCCCCGGCTCCCCAGAGCTGTTTCCAGCGCCCGCGCAGGTCCAGATGGACTCTCACGGACGGGCTGTGGTGGCTGGAAGGCTAAGGGAGGTCCAGCTCAGTGGTGTCCCCAGCCTGGGTGTCTCCAGGGGCGGAGTGGGGTTGAGGGCACCATGGATGTCCAGCAGGCAGGCTGACAAGGGCAGCGGCTCTGAACGCCACAGGAATGACCTCCGCAGGGGGAGGCAGGTGGGGGGCAAGGCTGGAAGGGAGAACGAGGGTGAGAGCTGCGTAGGGACTCGGGCGGTGAGCCCCGCGAGGAGGCTGGGCCAGAAAGTCCGCATCATCAGCTGAGGCCTGGGAACCAAGAAACCAGGCCTCCTTCCCACCAGGCGGCGGGCGGCCGAGCTTCCCGCTCTGACTCCGCAGCGACCGTCAACGAGGCCTCCCCACGCAGGCCACCCTCGTGCCCCCTGTCCACGCATCCTCGGGCCGCGGTCACACATGACCACAGCGGACACTTACCCTCAAAGTGCTGGAGGTCAGAGTTTGAGGTCAGCTGTCTCTGTGCCTCTCCCTCGACCTTTCAACAACACCAGGCATTGGATTTAGGGCCCCTCCGAATGGTCTCATCTTGAGACGCCAATCACATCTGCAGAGACCCTACACAGTTCCCAGTAAGGTCACAAGCTAAAGCTCCAAATGGATATGAATTTGGGGGACAGCACTCGGACCACTACAGCATCCTTTCGACAACCCCACGAAGGAGGCGTCAGAATCCCACGCAGGCTCGAAGGTGCCGCCCGAGGTCCTAGGTAGCGGGGACACGCGGCAGAGCCGGGTCTCCGACTCCAGAACACCTCCCCCCACACACACATACACACTCCTCTCCACTCCTCGGTGCCCTCCAGGCAGGAAGCGGGCACACAGACACCAGCTCTCGAGGCTGGGCCCTGACAGCGTGCTTGGAGCCTGGGTGGGCTTGGAGTCAGGACCCTGGCAGGGCGAACACAGGCCGGCCACGTGCCCTCTCGGGGTCTGCTTGCCCACCAGCGGGATGGGGCCGCGCAGAGAGTAGAAAGAAAGCTCCACAGTCCACTGGGCTGTGCCCAGCGGCGGAGACACACACCCAGAATGTACACAATTACCAGGAGCTCCTGAAAGACAGAAACAGACAGCCCAACAGACAAGTGAGGGGTGGGGGGGAATCGGAAGGGAAACGTAAGTGAAGAAGATATCCAATGACGACAAAAACAGGACAATTTATTCAACGTAATCCGTCATCAGGAAAACACAATGTAAACACAGTAAGATGCCACGACACACACGCACACTGCAGCGAGGGAAGACGGAGAGCGCCGAGCGCCGCGGGGAGCCCGGGCCCCCGCGAACCACGCGGCTGCGCAGCGCAGCAGAGCCTCGCCCGTGGCCGCGGTCTTCCGTCGCCAGCGGGCTCCTCTCCTACTTCGCGAACGGTCCACACGCTTCCATTGCCTCCACCGCGCTCATTCCACGAGGAAAGAAGGCGAATCCCACCAGCACACGCCAGTCTCAGGGCCTTGCAACCGCCGACCCGCCCACCTACGCCGTCACACACCGCGGCCACCCGTCTGTCATCGCCCTTCCTCAGGTCCTGCCTTCCACCGATCCCCCCATCCACCGACCCACCCCGCTTGTCTCCGTCCCTCCTCACCACCCGCCAGCCACCGGCCACTCCCCTCCCAGCCTCGCGGCCCCATGCCGCCACCAGCCCTCACCACTGCTCTGTCCTCATGCTGGGCGTGGGGACATGAGGGCATGGTTGTGGGGGACACGGGGCGAGGGAGGAACGTGGACGGGGTAGTGGGGAATGGGGCGAGTGAGGAACATCGTTGGGATAGTGGGGACACGGGGCGAGTCAGGAACGTGGATGGGATAGTGGGGACACGGGGGGGGTGGGTGAGGAACCAGGACGAGATAGTGGGGACTCGGGGCGAGTGAGGAACGTGGACAGGATAGTGGGGAATGGGGTGAGTGAGGAACATCGTTGGGATAGTGGGGACACGGGGTGAGTGAGGAATGTGGACGGGATTGTGGGGACATGGGGCGAGTGAGGAACGTGGACAGGGTACTGGGGACACGGGGCGAGTGAGGAACGTGGACGGGATAGTGGGGACTCGGAGCGAGTGAGGAACTTGGACAGGGTACTGGGGACACGGGGGGAGTGAGGAACGTGGACGGGGTAGTGGGGACACAGGGCGAGGGAGGAACGTGGACGGGGTAGTGGGGGCACGGGGCGAGGGAGGAACGTGGACGGGGTAGGGGGGCCCCAGGGCGAGTGAGGAACCAGGACGGGGTAGTGGGGACACGGGGCGAGGGAGGAACGTGGACGGGGTAGTGGGGACACAGGGCGAGGGAGAAACCAGGACGGGGTAGTGGGGACACGGGGCGAGGGAGGAACCAGGACGGGGTAGTGGGGACACGGGGCGAGGGAGGAACCAGGACGGGGTAGTGGGGACACGGGGCGAGGGAGGAACGTGGACGGGGTAGTGGGGACACGGGGCGAGGGAGAACGGCCATGTCGCTCCCGAAGGGGTGACGCTCCTCAAAGTCCGGGTGCACGGAGGTGGCTCAGGGGCATCTCCGGGGCGTGCGGGCCGTGCGGGCACAGCTGCGAGCTGCCCGACAGAACCCGCTGGTCCGCCGGGGCTCGGGGTGTGCTGGCGGGAACAGCTCCCGGTCAGGGTCTCGGAGCCCAGCCCGCTCCCCCACCCCGCCCCGCATCTACCCGCCCCTGCCTGTGTGAGGCTCCTCTTCCCAACCTTCTCGGGGCTGATCCATCTCCTGGCCCCGACCCGAGACACGTGGCTTCCCCGTCATGCCTTGAATTGGAGGAGCGGGGACTCCTCGGGCTCAGGGCTCCTGGGGGGCGCTGGCATCCAGGCCTTCCGCTCGACACGGAGGAGCTCGGGCTCAAGCCTAGCTCTGGCCCGACCCTTCCCAAGGCTCCCCACGGCCCAACCTTGGCCCCACACCTCCCCTGCACTTTCTCCCTCTAGACACCTTCCTGCCTGAGGGCCGTGTGCACACCTGTCCTTAAGCATCCACAAAGGATGTGTTAAATGAGCAGACGGGTGCAGGGACCTCAGCCTGGTCCCCGGAACATGAGTGATGAGACATCCGCCTGCTGACTGCCCAGTGGCCTGCCGCCTGGAAAGCCCTCCCCCCGCTCGGTGCCTAAACCCTTCCCTTCCCGCTGCACCCGTACCAGCTGGGGCACCTCTCCTGACCTCCCTCCCTGTCCCCGGGACCCTCCCGTCTCACCCACGCTGGGCTTTCTCTCCTGCCAACATAGAGACTCCCCCCACCCCCAGCATGGCACAGAGAGGCGCGCACGCGGCACAGGGTAGGTGCTGATTCAGGGGCTCTGAGCCCTTAAAGCCAGGCAGTGCCTGGACTCTAGCTCCCTGACCTGGGCTGTGATGCCCCTGCACCCTTGAGACCCATTGTCATCTACTCAGAAGCTGGGCGCTGACCCAGGACCAGGAGGCCCGAGGAGTCAGCGTCCCGAGCAGCCACGTCACCCTCCAAGGTCAAGGAGCCCGCCTCCCACCCAGGCAGCCTGGCAGATGGGTGCCGCCAGCCCCGCCTCCTTCTGGGAATGCAGTTCTGCCACGGTGATTAGAAAAATCACCGAGCTGCTGGCTGTGTGTTAGCTCAGGTCCCTGCCTACAGTCTGCCACCGAGGAATGTGGGGACACTGAGGACCAGCCCTGACCTGAGGAGGCAGAGAGCCTGCATGGCAGCCGGGACACACACTGTGGGTCTCCTGGGGCTTGTCCGTACTGGGGCACAGGCACAGGGGCTGAGGACAGAGGGGTGAGCGGGGAGCACATGCAGGTGGAGGGGACGCCGGTCAAAGGCGGGAATGACGCGTGTTTGGAGGCTACACGCTGCTCCAGAGCAAAGCCCAGAGGAGCTCGCACTGGACACCCACGCACCCCCCCCTTTTCTCCTCTTCCCCTGGCATCCCGCTGCCCTACCGGCCCCTCTGCTGGCATGGCGGGGGGCGGGGGGGGGGACTCACTCGAGAAAGCAGTGGGCAGCAGAAAGCGGCCAGAGGGAGTCAATGAGGGCCGCCCCACAGATGTGTCTGTGCTGATACAGCAGGCTGGCCTGCCAAGGCCACTGGCCAGCCAGCGCGTCCTGGCCACCACAGATCTTCCCCATCACCTTGGGCCTCCCGCAGGCTGTGGAGACACACAGACCGCCGCCCCGTCTATGATACAGACTCCAGTGACCCAAATGACACTACCACGGAGGCCTTCCCCCACCCACTTCACAGATGCAAACACCAAGGCCAAGGCTCAAGTGGCCTGGCTGAAATGCCAGGGCTGCCTGGACCCTGCCGTCACGGACTGCTGTCTCGACCGGACAGCAGAGCACAGGCCAGCAAGCCCTGCGGTCAGGACGAGGGCCCAGGGGTCTGGCGAGGCCGGGCGAGGAGGACCGAGAGGGGCCACGGCAGCATTCCCAGGGAGCCAGACGTCCCTGAAGGCACCCTCAGGGGCTGGGCAGGAGTTCCCTTCAACTGACCCCGCTGCCCCCACTCTGCAGATCAAAGGACTGAAGGTCTCAGGGATTCCCGACCCCACCTGCTGGCCCTGATGCTTCCAGGGGGGCTCCTGTGCGCCCCCCAACCCACCCCACCTCCCCGGGAGGGAGGTGGGGGAGCAGGAAGGAGCCTGTGGGGCTGGGTGACCCCGGGGAAGGCGACCCCCGACTCAGGAGGCTCAGTTTCTTAAAGAGGGAGCCGGCTAGTGAAGATCGCCCTGCTTCTGGGGTGCACACCGGGGATTGGGGGCAGGGGTGTGCCCAGGAGGGCCGCTCACTCGGCAGTCCTCCCCCCCACCCCGCCCCCATCCCAGGGCCGGGCCCTGCGACTGCCCGGTTCCAGGCGGGTCCACAGTGGGGCCTGTGACCCCCGCCTGTGTTGGGGAGTGTGGGGGTGTCCTGTGGGGGGGACGGAGGGGGCGGCGAGAGAAGAGGAGGCCGGGTCCGCGTCGCAGCCCCTCCCCACACACCTCAGCCCAATGCACCTGCTCCGGTGGAACCGCTGCGCGCCACCCACCCGCCGCCCCTGCTCCTCCGTCGCTGCCTGGACTGGAGCTGGGGGAGGGGAGCTGGAAGCCGCGGGCCGGGACCCTCGCATGCCCGTGGGCGGCGGCGGCAGCAGCGGCAGCGGCCAGCCTCGCCCGCGGGCGGTCGGCCCCTCCTCGCCCTTGACCCGCACCGCTGACCCCAGCCTGACCCGACCTGACCCCCCACCCTGACCCCAGGCCGGCCAATCCCTGACCCCTCCTGATCCCAGGCCCTGCCCTTGTCCCCACCCCCACCCCCTCCCAGCCCACCACCCCCTCCTAATCCTGGGCTCTGATCCTGCCCAGACCGAACCCCACTGAGCCCTGACCCAGGCCTGGAGTCCTCCCCACTTCTGGTCCTGACCCCACCCCTCCTGGCCTCCTGCCCAGCTGGTCCCCTCAGGGCGGGGCCTCCGTGCAGTCAAGGGCTCCTATGAATTCAAAAGAACAGACAGTAGACCCCACAGAAAAAATGGCAACTGTATGAGAAGGTAACTCATGGGAGAGGGAATTCAAAGTGTCTGTAGACAAGAAAACATGCTAAATGCCACTGGTTAGCTAGAAAACGGGATTGAAGCATTACATGTGTCACTTTGAACCATCGAATTGCAAACCTTTTCTGGGACGGATAAAGCCCCCTAAACCTTGGTTAATCAGTGATTTCTCCACAGAGTGAGGGAAGCATCCAAATTTCAGACATGCTCCCTGTTGTCTACCCTGGGATGGAGTGTCCTGCATTTGTTAGTATTGGGAGGAAGTTCCCGTCGGTTCCCACTGAGTCTAGAGGCAGGAGAGGAGGGGGATTAGAGCTGCACACGGTAGACCCTGAAATACCAATTTAATAGCTACTATTGGTATTTAATGAAAACAGAAGCCAAGGGGCACCCAGCTTTACTCCCTGCTTAAGAACTTATACTTGAATGAATTTTAAAAAGCCACATTTTGGGTTCTTACCCAAACTGCACTATAGTTTACCTAAACTATACTAGTGTTAGGAAGGATCTATATCTCACATAGAGACCGGAAGAATAATTCATGGATTTTGTAGAAGGGAATATAGGATTGATGGAGAAGGTGAGGTGAAGGTGAGGAAGACCGTATTAAATGAGTTAAGATCGGAGTGTCTGTGGAATATACAGTTGGATCCGTCCAATAGGCATTTGGAAGTACCAATTTAGGATTTGGGGAAGAGTCTTGGGGCTGGAGACAGAGAGTACTGTGAGGTTGGAGACTACAGGAGCGGATAAAATCATTGAAAGGAACACGTAGAACAAAATTAGAGACCAAAACAGAGAAACGAGTCAAATTAGAAAAAGGAGCCGGTATGGGACTGAGGACTGCATCGGATGCTTTTAAACTCAATCATGCAACTACAAGATTTCTCACTCCCTTTCTAAACAGCTTTTTGGGGACATCGTTCATATACCATAAAGTTCACGCATTACAAGGGACAATTGGATGATTTTCAGTCAACCTTGAGAATTGTGAAGCAATCACCAGATTTGCAACGAGTGTGCTCTCATCGCTGGCTCTCGACAGCCACCGGTGGGCTTTTGTCCCTCCAAAGTTATGTGTTCCGGACGTGTCGTGTAAATGGAATCACAGACCACGTGGTCTTTCAAATCTGGCTTTTTCACTTAGGGCGACACCACTGCCGCCGGCCTTGGCGCGGAGCTGGCTGACCTGAGTCCGCGCTCTGCAGCAGAACCAACCTACTGGCCTGGGGTTTGCAGACCACTGGCCTTGAGGGCGAAGGACGGGAAGGCCTGACCGCATCCGGAAACGCCTGCCGTGGACGCCGCCGGGTCCGTCCAGGGTCACGGGGACACAGAACCCACCGCACGCAGCCCCCTCCCCGTCCCCCACAGCGGCCCCTCCCGCTTCGCCTGGACGGGGACCTCCGGGACCCCAGGCCGCCCTCTTCCCGCGTTGCCGGCTTCCTGAGTAAAGCGACCTCTCTTTTCCCACCATCACTGTCTCTCAGTGTTGAGTTTCCAGGGAGAGCGGCCCCCTGAGGTCGGACCCGCTTCTGTCCGGCAACATCGCACGTTGTTTCTGGGGTTCCTCCAAGCTGTGGCACATGTTGGTGTTCTGTTCCTCTCCTTCCGTGCTATGGCTGCACCGCATTTCGATTGTCCGTTTGCCAGTTGATGGACGTTTGGATTGTCTGCAGTTTGGGGCAGTTACAAATAACGCTGCAATGACTTCATGTGCTGGTCTTGGTGTGGACACCTGTTTTCATTTTTGGGGGGTGGATTCCTAGGACAGCAGCGGAAGTGCTGGGTCATACCTAAGGTTAGCGTTAAGATTTTCTAAGCTGACCAACTGCGTTCCAGAGAGTCGGTACCATTTTACATTCTTGCCAAAGTGGAGGAAGCTTCCACTTCATTCTACATGTTTGCCAACACTTGTGCTTTTTCATTATAGTCATCCTAGTGGTGGCAAGTGCTGACTCGCTGTGGCTTCAACGACTAATGATGTTGAATGTGTTTTCATGTGCTCCATTGCCACTCTTGTTTTTTCTTTAGTAAAAATGTCCATTCAAATCTTTTGCCTATTTCAAAAAATGTTTGTCTTTTTACCAAGGTGTATCTATGTTCTTTACCAGGTATGTAATGTGAAAATATTTTCTCCGAGTCTCCAGCTTGTCTTTCTTTCTTTCAACAGTGCCTTTTGAAGAGCAAAATATTTTAATTTGGATGACTTCTAAGAAGTTTTGTTTTGTTGTGTTTTGTTTTTGTACGGATCGTGCTTTCGGTGTCATAGTTAAGAGATCATGAAGGTTTTCTACTGTTTTCCTTGAGAACCTTTAAGAGTTGGTTCTTACATTGGGATCAGTTTTTAGTTCATTGTTGTCTGTTGTGATGCAAGTGTTTTCTGTTTGTTTGATTTTTGGATTTTTGTGTGACTATCCATCTGTCCCAGCACCATTTCTTAGTTAAAAAAAAAGAAAAAGATTATCTTTCCCCCACTGAATTGTCTTGAAGCCTGTGTGGAAAATCAATTCATAGTAAAAAAAAAAAAATAATAATAAGATTTTATTTCTGGGCTTTCAATGCTGTACCATTGTCCTAGATGTGTATTCCCATGTCAGAATTCCACTGTCTAGATTAACATGCATTATAGCCAATTTTGAACCAGTAGAGTAAGTTCTCCAGCTTTATTATTTTTCCAAACTATTTAGGGTATTTTAGGTCCTTAGCGTTTCCATATAAATTATAGGATCAGCTGGTCAACTTCTACACCCCAGAAAGTCTGCTGGGATTTCCACCGGGATGGCATTAAATTTATAGGTGATTTTCTTGATGACATGAAATCTCCATCAATCGTTTAAAAATACTTTTAAAACTTCAATTAATACCCGACATTATATTACACATATACTTTTGTCTCTCCCTTCTTACCAAGGAAAGTCCACGGGCAATATGTGCTTTTTTGTCTTTGTCACTTTGTATTTATTTTCAGCATTGCACCTTCAACACCTAGAAAAATGTTTGGCATACATACAGGAGGGCTTACTTAATATTTTTGAAAGTCTAAACAAAAAGATAAATTTTTTTTTTTAAAAATGAGTAGTCAGAAAGTATCATAAGGTAATTTGATTGACAAAGGGGGTTACCAATATGTGTTAAAAGGTTTGAGGGGCGCCTGGGTGGCTCAGTCGGTTGAGCGTCCGGCTTCGGCTCAGGTCATGGTCTCACAGGTTCCTGGGCTCGAGCCCCGCGTCGGGCTCTGTGCTGACAGCTCGGAGCCTGGAGTCGGCTTCGGATTCTGTGTCTCCCTCTCTCTCTGACCCTCCCCTGCTCACGCTGTCTCTCTCTGTCTCTCAAAAATCAATAAAAATACATAAAAAAAATTTTTTTTTAAAGTTTGAAATGTGTAGATGGCTTTAAATAAACTACAGTCCCTTAGGAATGTGAACAAGTGTTCTGGAGAGTTCTACAGTGCCTGCATACAATGAGTGCTCCTCAGCAAGGAAAAGGAAGGAGTTACAGAAAATGGAAACAGCGTGGAAGAATTTCAAATGCTTTGTGTTTAACGGAAGAAGCCCAGGCGTCGAAGGTCACACGCTGCAGATGACATTCATATACTTGGAAAAGAAGAAGCCACAGGGAGAGAAACATGATCAGTTGTGCCCCGGCGCTGAGGCTGAGGACGGGAAAGGCTGTGGAGGCGGGGGAGTTAAGGGAGCAGAGGAGGAGGGAGGCCCCACGCGGTCTCGTCCCTCGAACACAGCCGGTAGTTCCCGGATCGTTCGGAGCCTCCCAGACACCGACGGGAGGCCTGAGAGAGCAAACTCGGTCGAGGCTACCAGTAGGAAAGCCGCTGCCCTCTGGGAGGCAGGAGGTGGGGAGAGCGGGCTTGGGGGAGACGCGGCTGCAGGCACAGCGGCGGGAGGGCCCGCGTTCGGAGGCCGCCGCGGCGCAGTGCGAGCCGCAGAGGTCGTTCCAGTCGGCCGCCGCGAGGCACGGGCCTGGCGGGAAGTGCCCGCGCGCCGGGGCGGGGTCCCCGGGGTCGCAAGAAGACCGGGTGGCACCGCTGCGCCCCGCTGCTCTCGGGCGCAGGCGTCGGGCCGGGGCGCCAGCTCGCGTCAGCTGCGCCGCCACGCGGCTGTGCGCCTGCTTGTCTAAGTGGGGCGGTGGACTCCCCGCAAGACGCTCCGCCGGAGGAGCAGCGGGCCCTTGCCCCAGGAAGGCCTAACGTGCGACATGCGGAGGTTGGACACTCGGCGGTGCGCCCTAGATAAAGAAGCTTCAGCGCAAGCTGTGAACGCGGGGTTCTGCTGGAAACTGGGGACACAACAGGGCTGACTGATTTCTTGCTCCTCTTTGAGGGCTCCCCGAAGAGCGGGGGGTGCAAGCTTTGTCCTCGGGGCTAGAAAGGCGGGCACAGCCATGCCCGTCCCACCCGTCAGCGAAGAGCGCCTCCAGGGAGCAAGACGGTGCCGCCTAGTGGAGGAAAGAGCCGCCTTCAGCGAGCCCTGCCCCCGGCACCCCGGAGGCGGGTTTCCGCGGCGAGGAGGCAGCCTGAGAACCGGCGCAGCAGGCGCCTTCCCCCAAGACCAAGTCCGGGATCAGAGGGCTGCAAAGCGCCGGCTCTAGGCAAACAAGATCTAACTTCCGTTCTACTTTGATCCTTTATTTTTTATTCTTTTTACTTTTCTTATTTTGTCAATTCCTTTATACGTGTATTACTTTTTCATTTTTTATTTGTATGTATTTTATTTTTTTAATATTAATGTTTTGGTTTGCCTATTTTAAATTAATTTACTTTTACTTTCTTTTATTTTAATTTTGGATCTGGATTCTTTTAACAAGCAGACCAAAACACACCCACAATCTAGTTTTGTTTGTTTGCTTGTTTGTTTTTTCTTTGTTCTTTGTGGGGGTTTGTGGTGTTTTTTTTTTTTTTCCATTTCGTTTTCCTTTCTTCTTCTCTTTCCTGGACAAAATGACAAGACAGTGAAATTCACATCAGAAGGAAGAACCGGAGGTGGAACTCATGGCGAGGTATTTAATCAGTACAGATCTACGTTAGATGCCTGAACCAGAAGTTAAAACTATTGTAAGAATATTAGCGGGACTGGGAAAAAAAAAACATAGAAGATACAAGATAGTCCCTTTCTCCGGACATAAAAGAACGAAAATCTAGTCAGGCCAATTTAAAAAATGCTATAACCGATATGCAAACCTGAATGGATGCCGTGACGAGGATGGACAAATCAGAGGAGCAAATTCGTGAAATGGAAGACAAAATTGTGGAAAATAATGAAGCTGAAAGGAAGGGGGAAACAAAGGTCATGGGTCACAAATTAGCCCTCATCAGGTACAAAAAGATTGAGAGCATACCATGCATGTTTTCAGACCACTACACTATGAAACTTGACGTCAAGCACAAGAAAAATTTGGAAAACCCTCAAATACAGGGAAGGTAAAAAAACATCCTACTGGAGAATGAACGAGTTAACCAGGAAATTAAAGAAGAAATAAAAACAATACATGGAAGCAAATGCAAAGGAAAACACGACGGCCCAAAACCTTTGGGATGCAGCAAAGACAGTCCTGAGAAGAAAGTACATCGCAACGTAGGTCTATCTCAAGAGGCAAGAAAGGTCCCTAACCTAACAACCTAACCTTACATCTAAAGGAGCTAGAAAAGGAACGGCAAATAACGCCGAAAGCCAGCAGAAGAAAGGTAATAATAAAGATTGGATCAGAAATAAATGACATAGAAACAAAGGAAAACATTAGAACAGATCATTCAAACTAGGAGCTAATTCTTTGAAAGAATAAGCGACGTTAATAAACTCTCAGCCAGCCTTATCAAAAAGAGAAGAGAAAGGACGCAAACGGATAACATCACGAATGAAAGAGGAGAGATCACAACCAACATAGCAGAAACACAATTTTAAGGGCATACTATGAAAAATTATGTGCCAAAAAGCTGGGCAATCTGGAAGAAATGGACACATTCCGAGAAACCCATGTCATCTTTCTACCGCTAGTATACAGAAATATCACGGACTTTTGTAAGAAATATTGCTTCTTGGGATCTTCGAGTTATTTGTTAATTATAGTCTCTCTTGTTTGGGTGGGTTCACTAGAATCTTCTACATAGAGGTTCATGACCTCTGCAAATAAAGGTTCTACTTATTCCATTCAAAGTTGGGTTACTTTAATTTCTTATTTCTTTCCTTCTTCCTCTTAAGGATCATATCTATAAGGGCCTTGTCTTTTCATTTTGCAATATGGCCTTCCAGTCTCTATCTTTAAATTGGAGTGTTTCGTGTACTCACACGTAATGTGATTATTGATGTGGTTTGAATTACATTTCCCGGTTTGCTACTGCTTGTTTTCTGTGTGTCTCTCTTCTTTCCCTCACTTTTACTTCTCTACTTCCATCTTTTCCACTCCTGAGATTTTTTATTGTGCCATCTAATTTCTCTGTTAGTTCTATACCTGTGTGTTTAGTGACTTTCATAGTGGGCGCTGTATTTGTTGGGGTTCTCCAGAGAAACAGAGCTAATATGAATCAGGACAGAGAGAAAGACAGACAGAAATGGAGAGAGACAGAGACTGATGAGCTGTGAGGGATTGGCTCGCATGACCGTGGAGGCTCAGAAGTCCCACGATCTGCCATCTGCACACTGGACCCAGGAAAGCCAGGGGTGTGATCCCGGTCTGAGTTCAGAGCATGAGGAAGGTTTGGTGTTGCTGGCATGAAAAGGGTGGGGCTACATGGCAAGGAATGCACTGGCCTCATGGAGCTGAGAGTGGCCCTCGGTGACGCTGGGAGGAAACCAGGGCCTCAGACCTTCTGCTGCATGGAACTGAATTGTGCCAGGAGCGAGAACAAGCTTGGGAGCGGATTTTCTACCTAGAGCTTCCCAGTGACAATGCAGCCCGGTGGACATCTCCACCTCAGCCTCACAGGACCCTGGGCAGAGAAGTCTTCTCAAATCTCCCGTACCATAAACACTCTTGTGACGTCTCTCAGTTCTCTGCTGCCTCACATGTGCCTGCAACTCCCCCCACGTGCCCCCATGTGCCCATACACGTCACAACCCCTCTAGACACTGCCGGTGCCCCTTCAAACCCTCATCCACCCTGACACTGCTGGTGGTTCTCTGATCCACCATCTACCCAATGATGCTGGTGCTCCCTGGGTCCTGCACCTCCTCCTTGAGACAACGGTTTGCTTCCAGGCTGCCATACACCCCAAATCTCGAGGAATCCTCCCATGTCCTCTGTGCCTCCAGAAACTGCTATGACTCCTTTCAAGCCTCTGGTGCCCCCCAACACCTCTTTGACCACTTCCGAGATCTCTGTGCTCCTAGATACCCCTGTGACTCTCTTTGAGTGCCCTGCGACCTCAGTTATAACCACAGTGTCCATGTCTCCTGTGACTAGAGACACTCCTGCCACCACTTCCAGGTCAACTGCACCCCAGACTCCCTAGACTCCACTCAAGTCCCCTGCACCACTGCAGAGGGTGCCATTCAAGCCCCTTCACCTCCCCAATTTCAGGGGACGCCATCCAAGGCTCTGTGACTTCAGACTCTCCTGCTCTTCCTTCCATTGTTCCTGTGGCTCCAGATGCTCCTGTGAAGTTTTCTCCGAGCCGTGTGCCCTCCACGCTCCTGGGACTGCAGCCAAGTCTTGTACCTGCAGACATGTTTCAAGCCTTCTGGACTCCCATGCTCCAGGCACTCCTGAGGCTCCTTCCAAGGCTCCTGTGACACAGACATTCTCGTGACTGCATCCAAGTCCCACACTCAGCCCGATGCCCTGAGTATTTCCCAGGCCTTTACCATCAGACGCGTGATGACTCTAGGTCTCCTGTCCCCCCAAGGCCCTCCAGTACAGATTTCTACACCTTCCCCCAGAAGATGCCCCTGCACCATCCCCCAGACTGCCCAGAGATTGTGTCCACGGGGTGTGCACCCCCGTCCCCTGCACTACCAGCAGGCGCCCTGTGTCACCTCCAGACACTACTGCCGCACAGGTGCTGCACACGCTCCTCCCGGGTCTCCTCGTCCAGCCTGTCTGTGTGTCCTTCCTGGGGCCCTGTGCACCCAGACACCCCTGTTACTCCCGCCAAGGTCCTGGTGCCCTTGGGAAGCCCTGTATCTCCTGAAAACCTTCCTGCAGATGCTCACGGGACCGTGTTAGGTCTCCTGGGCCAGCCAGACGCTCCTGTGACTACTTGTGCGTTTTCTCCGTTGGCGTGCCCTCAGGAACGGCTCCTTCCAGTGCTCCTGGGTCTTAGACACCACTGACTTCCCTTCTCAGTCCAGGCCCCAGATCCCGCAGCGCTTCCTCCAGATCCCCAGATATTTTTGTGAGACCTTTGGTCTGTGCCGCCGCTCGCATCCACCACGATCAATGCCTTCCAGACTCTTTCCTAGCCCGGAGTCCTCCGTCCTCGAGAGGCTCTTTCCAAGTCACGGACCCACAGACACACCTGTGGCCTTGCCCGGTCTGCTGTCACATATGCTCCTGTGAGTCCTTTCCAGCCCTCTGTGCCCAGAGACACCCCAGAAGCCACTCCATGTCCCCTGTTCACCCACACACATGTGTCGGTGCTCTTTCCAAGGCACCTGTTCCCACAGACACCACCCAGCTTCTAAGATTCCTCTGTCCCAGATACTCCTGTGACTCTTTCCAGGGATCCCTTGCCCATAGGCCTCCCAGCCACTCCTTTCATGTGCTGGGTCCCCAGGCACTCTGTTAAGTCCTTCCCAGTCCCCCGTGCTCCCAGAGCCTTGCACCTCCTCCTCACTCCCCTGTGTGCCCAGACACTACTGAGACTACTTCCTGACCTGTGTGCCTCCGAAAGCCTTCTGCAACTTCTTCCAGTCTCCAGCACTCACAGATGCTCCTGCATGTGGTTCCCAGTCCTATGTGCCCCAGACACTTGCTTACTCTCTACCCAGACCCCAGACACTACTTGGCATCCTTTCAAGTGTCTTCTATGTCCAGATGCTTTTCTGATTCCTCCTAAGTCATCTGTGCCTTCTTGATCTCCCCTAACCCTTTCCAAAGACCTTGGGTCCCTAGGCACCCAAGTGACTCCTTTCAAGGACCCTATGCCTTGAGACATTCCAGTGACTCATTGGAGGACTACTGCGGCTGCAGATACACCTGCAACTCCTTCCAATTCTCTTGTGCTCCCAGACGCTCCTGTGGATGCTACCGGTGAACTGTGCCGACCAGCCACTGCTGAAACTCTCTTCAAGTCCTCTGTAATCTGGATACTCCTGCAATTCCTCAGGTCTTCCCTGCCCCAGATTCTTTCATCTCTTTCCAGGATTCTCTGCCCCCCCGCCCCATACTAAAGTCACTTTATTCACTCTTGAAGCTGCTTCCAAGCCTTCTGCTCACCCAGACATCTTTGCAATTTTTTGCATTCCCTTGTGTCTTGAGAAACTCCAATGACTCTTTCCAAGGAGTCTCCTACAACCCTGGACATCCCTGTGAACATTTGCAAGAGTCCCGTGAGCTTCCAGGTACTCCTACAATTTCTTCCAAGTCTCCTGCGCCCCCCGCACCCACATGAGCTCATAAATCTATGACTCCTTGGCCCCCAAGACGAGTGAGACTCCTTCCTATTTACCTGTGCCTCTCAGGGCTCCATTCAATCTCCCGATCCTCCAAGATAGCCCACGACTTATTCCAAGTCCCTTGTTGGCGGTTTCTTTTAAAAAATAAGCATACACTCACCAAATTCTCAGCATCGCCCTCCTGGGTATTTATCCCAGAGAAACGAAAAACATGTCTATGCAAAAACCTGTACGTGAATGCTCATAGCGGCTTTAATTGTAAGAACCTGGAAGTGGAAAACAACCCAGATGTTCTCCAATTAGTAAAAGCCATACAAGTTGTGGTACAGCCATACTAGTAAGTGCTACTCGCCAATAAAAGGAGCAAATTGATGTATACGACCTGCATGTATCTCAAGGGGACTTTTCTGAGTGAAAGGTCATTTATATAACATTTTGCTTATATAACATATATATGATTCCTTTCATACAACCTTCGTAGGATGAGAAGGTTGTCAAGATGGAAAACATGTTCACGGTTGCCAAGGGTTATGGAGGACCCCAGGGAGGGAGGAGAGGCTGGTGTGTCTGTGAAGAGTAGCATTAGGTAATACCCCGGTGACACAGCAGTTCTAAAGCTTCTTTGCTATGGTGGTTATAAGAATTTACATGGGATAAAATTTCATAAAGTGATGAGTCAGTGAATTCTGCTCCCGAAACCAATTTTGCACTGTATGTTAACTAACGAAAATTTAAATTAAATTTAATTAATTAATTAATTAATTTAATTTTAAAAAGAAAAAGAATTGCATTAAAAAATTATACACACACATATGAATGAGAACATATAAAACTGTTGAAATTGAAGTGAATTCGCAGGGTGGCACCAATACATCACTCTGCTTATTCATCCTATTCAGGGGGTCTTTTTCAAAACAAAAGTTTGTAATCTTGATGACATACAATTTATCAATTGTTAATTTTATGGATCATGTGGTGTCATGGCTAAGAAACTTTGCTTCACTCGAAATCATAAAGATTTTCTCCTATGTTTTCTGTTGGCTTATAGTTTTATGTTTTACAGTAGGTAGGGATGTATTTACATTATGTACAGATGTGTTTACATTATGTAGAGATATATTTACATCATACACAGATGTATTTACTTTATGTCCAGATATATTCACATTGTATACAGATGTATCATCCATTTTGAGTTCATTTTTATATAAGGTGTAAGGGTTAGGTGGAGGTTCTTTTATTTAGTTATTTATTTATTTTTGTCTGTGGGCATTCGATTGTTTCCACACAATTTGTTAAAACAACTATCCTCGGGGCACCTGGGTGACTGGGTTAGTGAAACATCTGACTCTTGTTTTGGGATCCGGTCATGATCTCACAGTTCACGCATGGGGCTCCGTGCTGACACTGCAGAGCCCGCCAGAGATTCTGTTTCCCTCCCCCACTTATATACTCGCTAAATAAATAAATAAGCAAACAAATAAGTAAAACAACTATCCTGCATCATAGAAGCGCTTTTACTCCTTTGTCAAGATGAGCTTTCTATTTTCATGTTCCTATCTATGCCTGGGATTTTTTTGTTGGAAATTGGTTATTATTGGTAACTCTGGAAATAAGAATCTTCCTGTTCCCCGTGGTTTGTTGGGGTGTTATTTATTTTTGAGTAGTTTCTTCAAACTAGTAGTAGTTTATTTATTTATTTGGTAGTGTGTTCATTTTGATGCTTCCAATTTTTTTAAGTTTATTTATTTCGAAAGAGAGAGAGTGGGGGAGGGGCAGAGAGAGCGTGAGACAGAGAATCCTGAGCAGGCTCCTCATTCTCACTGCAGAGCCTGATGCAGGGCTAGAACTCACGAAACATGAGATCTTGACCTGAGCGGAAGTCAAGAGTCAGATGCTTAAGGACTGAGCTACCCAGGCACCCCTCCAATTATTATTTTTTTTTTTTTGACAAAGACGATTACTTGTTGAGTTTGAACACTGAAGTCTTTGTTCCTTTAGTTCATGTTTAGCTTATGTTTTGAAAGATTTCTTTGAATCCCCAGAGCTGAAACAAATACATAAAAATAACGATCAGTAAGAGGGAACAGCGACCTCCCACAGGCAAGGCTGGCTCCGTGCTGGGGTCCTTGTTTCCCCTTTGCTAGGCTTGCTCTGGGCTAGGAGTCAGCCTGAGGTGGCAGCTTGAGGTCTTCTCAGGACTTTTCTGAGCATTCTTGCCTGTCCTGCACATGGCTTTCTAAATTCCCCGGTACACAGGCTGCTTTAGAAAGTCCTAATTTCCCAACGTCTCGCCTTTAGCTCATCTCCTGAGCTTTAAACGGTCAGTTGCACGTCCCCAGCGGGAATCACCTAGCTCGGCAATCAGCAGGTTCGGAGGTGCCCTGCACTTTCGGGAGCAGCACCTGCCATTTTTCCACCCGTGTCCAACCTGTACAAACCACACACGAGCATCTCGCTTTGGGCCCCCGGACAGATTGGAATAAGGGAGCACAGCTTTCTGCAAATAAGATCTGCTCTGCTCCCTGCGATGGAGGAGGGGAACCTGGGACCAGCCCTGCCGCCCGCCCAGGACTAATAACCTGGCTCTGCTGGGAGGTGTGGGACAACGGTGGGTAAAAATGCCACAAAACCTTATCTTCTTGAAGCTGTTTACTCTTGATTGGGCATGTGCTGGTCACTGGAAGCCTTTGACTATTTTCTGGAGCTCCTATAAAGTTGGTTTAGAAGTTTCTGGGTTTTATTTGTTTGTTCGTTTGTTTGTTTTTCTTTTCTGTGCAGAAACAAGAGCTTGGACCGTCCTAGTCTGTCACTTGGCTGTCGTCCCTCTTCCTTTAACTTTGATACAAGTTTTAGAATAAGTTTGTCTATTTTGACCAAAGAAAAGCCCTACGGGGAATTGACAGCAATTGCATTTTAAGCCTGTCCATCAATTTTACAAGAACTGACAGTTTACTACCTTGACTCTTTCAATTCATGAAAGCAGTGTGTTCCTGCACTTACATAGGCTTGTTGTTTTCATCCGTTCTGTAAGTCTCATGTAGCAAGTCCTTAACATGTTTTAAAAGACTTACGCCAAATGTCTCATTTCGGAGGGAATGATTGTGTATGTTCTAGATTTTGATTTCCATTTGTTTGTTGCTAGTCTATGGTAATGTGATCAGTGTGGCATGTTATAGTGATCCTGTATTCTGAGATTTTGCTAAAGTAATCTATTATAATTTCTCATGAGTTTTCTTGGAGAGTCCTTGGAATTTTCTGTGTAGACAGTTATGTCATCAGCACATAATGACAGATGTATTTCTTCTCCAAACCGTATGCCTCTATTTCCACTTCTGGCTCTACTATACTAACTAGAACTTGCAATAATAAGTTGAAAAAGGAGAGACGAGAGCAGATATTCTGGTCTCATTGTTGAACTGAGGGGGAAACCTCTACCCTCGTTTACCTGTATATAACTAAAGGTTAAACTCTGGACGCATTAGAGTACAACGCAATTATGTTTGTTAGTTACTTTGTGACTATTCTTCAAATACCACTGGAGAAAATTCTTTTTGTGCCAGTTTTATCTGGAGGTTGTCAGTATCTTGCACCTACAGAGCAACTAATAGCGAATGCCCTGAAAAGACGAATCCCAGCCTACAAGTCGTATTTATCAGAAGGACACAGAGACTGCAATAGTGGTATATCCATTGGCTTCTGCGACAGCACAGGGGACCGAGCCGAAGCCAACACCAGATAAAAATAGGGAGTGAAGGATGGCGTGTGATCTGAATCTCCCTCTCGGTTCCGATGACACCACTCTGCTCCCAGGGGCATAGGTTCGTCTCTTCATAGATGGTTTTGGGCTCCACTTCAGCACAATTTGCAGAAGAATCTACATTTGGTTGTTTTCATATGAACAGATTGTAAAGGGCAGGAGCACTTGACCAGTTGTTCTAGTCATATATTTTTAGGAGCCTTGCAAACTAGAAACGCCTTAGGGATGCCTCTGTAGTTGGTGTGCGGGGTTGGAAAACATCTTTTAACGCCCATGCACTTGTACAGATTCACACAAGAACCTGAAGCCATGATCTTCGGAATGAACCATGACGAACGACATTCCAAGGGACGGACTGTGGAAGGAGGGTGGAGTCTGACCTTCAGGGACTGCGGTGAAGCAGGGAAAGTGAACCCTCAAACAGCACAGCTTAATCAGATATTTTGCTAAAACGAGCACCGAGAGCCCAGGCTGGCACACAAGGCATCCCAGACGGACGGTCCCTCAGACTCGTCGAGTTACGTCCAGAGCCTCCCAGGAGACCTGCCAGGTGGTGGGGACTCCGGCCAGCTCATCTGGAGGGAGGGTCCCGTCAAGTAGGTTATGGGGCCCACAAGTGGGGACTTTTGGAGCCCTCGGACTGCCGGCCCAGGATCTGCAGAGCAAATACTTGAGGGCGTTCCAGCGATGGCTTCAGCACTGTCTGTCCTAATAGCCGGCCACGGACACCATGGTTCTCTGCGTGTCCTCCTAGACACCTGTGTCCCGTGATGGCTGATGACCGATGGCAGGCAGGCCTCCCCAGTATCAGCTTTGGGGAGCGTGGGGGACACCCTGGCCAGGACTCCCCAAACCAGCCTGCTCTCACCCTTCCCGCCCAGTGCTCAGTGACCTGTAGGACACCGCGCAGCTCTGAACGAAGCACAAACGTGCAGCCAGGACAGGCGGCCACAGGGGGAGCCCCCCCGGGTGCGGTCGGAAGACCAGCACCGTCATCAGTGGTGACAGGTACGCACCTGTGTCCGAGGGAGCTCCCCACGACTGCATGGCTACTTTGAGGGGTCTCCTCTTAGGGGAGCAGGAGGAGGACTGGAGCCAACGCCACGTGGCAGCCTCCCTGGCCGCCCGTGACGGCCCTCATCCCCTGGCCTCCCGGAGCCCACCGTCCTCGGAAGGAGGTGAGGCCTGGCTCCCTCCAGGCTCCCCGTGGAGACCCAGGGAGCTGACCGGCAGGAGCCGCACGGGACAGCGTAGCGCACACCTCGGCTGGTGACCTCGAGTGCCCCCGAGTCCTTTCCCTGAGTCCGTCCTCACTGGGATGAAGAGGACCCCCCATCCCTCACATTTCAGCCATCCCACTGGGACTCCAAGATGTTCCTCGAACCACGAGGCCAGAGGCCCAGAGCCTGTCCCCTGATGCCAGCCCTTCCGCCCTCCCTCAGGCCCCACACGGGGAGCCCTGGAGGAGCGAGGATGCCCCCCCAGCCCCGTGGCTGCACGCCGCAGCGGGGCAGAGGGTGGCTCCCGAAGGACTCGGGCTGACGGCAGGCTCCCCTCTGGAAGACGGTTGGGAGCAGAGGGCGCCCCGTCCCTGGATGTTCAGGGGTGCCCATGGTGAGCGGAAGCCCCAGGAGGCCCCTCTCAGGCCCAGAAGCCAGCAGGAAGACAGCGGCCCAGAGCATATCCCAGCAAATCTGTCTTTATTCCCGAGTACACACAGGGCCCGGGGGGGCTGCTGCCCCCCCACCCGCGGTCCTGCCCTCCTCTCCCACCCCACCCCCCAGCCAGGATCAGCACGGGGAGGAGCAGGGGGCCCCTTGGGCGCTGGCCCCCCACCCCCTGGCGCTGGAGGGTGGGCCAGGGCTCCCTACTGGCTACAGTGTCACTTTTTCCTCCTCCCTGGGACAAATGGGTCACACCTTCTCTTTGGAGGCTGAGAGGGCCCAACCAGCCCCACGGCCAAGGCTGGTCTCCCGGAGCCCCTGAGGCTGGCCCCTGGGAGGGGCATCTTCTCGGGGACCGTGGCCAGGTCCCCACACAGAGCCCGCTTCCTCGACTTGGTAGCTGGGGGGCCGGCTGGGCTGCAGCCTATTCTCTGGGGGGCAGGGGCCTGGGGAGCTCCCCGAGGCCGGGGCCCTCCAGGGCTGGAGAAGCCTGAGGCAGGAGCGGGACTCTGGGAGAGCCCCCAGGGCAGCAGGCTCTGCTGAGAGTCCAGGAGGAAGGCCAGGCTGGGGAGCTCCTCCTCGTCCTCGCTGGCCCCGTCCGCTGGCCCGCCAGGCTCCCTAGCGGGAGGGACCTCTCTGAACACGGGGGCATCCCTGGGGTCGGGTGGAGGGGAGGGGCGCCCTGGCCCCTGGGGAAGAGAGGGGGGCCGTCCAGCCCGGAGGGCAGGCGACTCCTGTCGTCCTGGAGACACGGCAACAGCTCTGGGTCTGGACGGGTGTGCATGTGCCCGGCTTGGCCTCCGGGGGTCCTGGCCCTCGGGCTCTGGTGGGCAGGCTTCACTGCTGCCCCTTAGCCGGGCCCTGGGCTTACACCCAGGACTAGGGTCCAGTCGGGCTGCGCAGTGACGCGGGGGTGCAGGCACACCCTTCTCCACCACCAAGGCCACCAGTCTTTTCTCCACCAGCTGGGAGGAGGGAAGTGATGGTGACTGGCCAGCACAGGAGTGTGAGAGGGGACGTGGGACGGTGGCATCGGGGGAGGAGGGGAGGGCTGGCCTGTGAGGCCCTGGCTCTCCTGACATCTCCCTGAGTCCCTCCCTCCATCTCCAGGCTCCCTGTCCTGTAGGTCCCATTCTCTGCTCCATCCTGCCCGGGAGCTCACCTCCCCCAGGGCCATGCCTCCTAGGCAGGGGAGCGGGGGACAGAGTCTTGTGTGTCTTTGTTCTGAGAGCTCCCCCTTTCCCTGGGTCACTTGGGTCCTATTCTTTGCCTGGCTCACCTGGTTCCCCTCCCTCCCCTGGCTCACCTGGGCCCCCTCTCACCCTGGCTCACCTGGGTCCCCTCCTTCCCCTGGCTCATTGGGTCCCCTCCCTCCCCTGGCTCACCCGGTTCCCCTCCCTCCACTGGCTCACCTGGGTCCCCTCTCTCCCCTGGTTTTGGGTCCCCTCCTTCCCCTGGCTCACCTCTGCGAGGGTGAGTCCTTCCTCCTGCTCCAATAGCTCAGCGAGGGCCAAAAGATCCAGCTGTGGTTCCGAGGAAAGCAGTTCTGCCAGGAATTGTGGGTGAATGACTGCCTCCACCTGGGACAGAAGAAACAGGCTGTGGGCAACCTTGGCAGGGAGCAGCCTGGGAGCCAGGAGAGTGGACAAGTGATGACCCGCCCAACCTTCTGCACAAGGCAGGATGTTTTAACCATCATGGTCACTGGCTCTACACACCCACACACGGGCGCGCGCACACACGCATGCATACAGGCACATGCACACACAAACACACACACACACAGGCACACGTGCAGACAATTTCACACGCATGCATACACAGAGAGACAAAGCCTGTCCATACATACATAGGTAAACATGCACATACAAACCCCACACAAATGGATATGAACACACACACCCCAAACACATATGTGCACACACAGACACAGAAGCACAACCCATGGTAAACACAAACATCTTCACACATACATATGCACACACAGAGACATGCATGTACTAACACACACACGCTGCACACAGACACCCACACACAGGCTCACACACACACACAAGTACACACACATGCATGCACACAATGACACACGCACACTGCAGTAGGCACAAACACATACATGCATTCAGAGGCCCCTAAGTACAGACACATGCACATACGCACATGCACAAAGCTCACACACAGCCACACCACACACATGCTCACACACATACCTGTACACACATGCTCACAAATACACGCACATGCTGCACACACGGCACAGGAAGGAGGAACAGATCTGGATCCCAAAGGCCTGGGCACAGCCCCGCTCTGGGTGTTGGACTCGCAATCCCTGGAACCATCCAGACGCCAGGCTCCCGGCCAGCCCACCTTGGTGATGAAGTCTTCCTGGGAACACAGCTGGTCAATGTAGCTGAGGAGACCCGGGTCCGGGTAGGTCACGTCCTCGGCCTGCTGGGGCTCCTTTCCATCCTCTCCCCATTCACCCGCTGGCGGCCCCGCGGCTGAGTGGCCAGGCCCCAGCAGCCCCTCCATGATGTCCACGTACTCTCTCACAGCCTCAGGGGGGATCTCCTTGGGTGCCCGGTTCTGGGGCCGCCGGGGTCTGTGGGGCTGAGGGCAGGCTGGCTGGGCCCTGGAGCGGGCCTTCCTGGGAATGCACGCTGAGGCCAAGCGGGAAGGAGAGAGGGGGTGATGGGGGCTCCAGCTTGAGGGCAGGTTTTAGGGGACACTGATGTCAGTGGGGGTAGGTCAGGACCACCTGAAGCCACAGGCAGCGGGGCGCGGGGGAGCTGAGCGGAGGAGCATCTAATAGCGTCTCCTGTGAGCAATGGAGGACACACCGATGCCCCAAGGGTCCTCCCCAGGCAGCCCGCTCCCCAGGCAGAGTTTCTGTTGGGCCCCTTGACAGGGAGGTGGAGGAGTAGTCACCAAGTTGACCGGGTCAATATCCCATGGTGATGGTGACAAAGGGCAGCTGAGACCCCAGGCTCTCTGTGGCTGGTCTGGTTGAAAGACCAAAGCCCACGGGAAGGAGGAGACAGGACGTGGGGACAGCGGCCTTCCCTAGGCCCCACTGCCTTCGGTCACCAGCTCCCTCGGGAACGTGGGTGCTGTACCTGGCTGCGGGCCCCTCTCCGGGGCTGGGGGCCCCCGTGGGTTGGGCTTGGGTGGGGCTGGACGAGGCGTGCCCTGGGCCACCTTCACCCACTGCAACTTCTGAATCTGCATCTCCTCCTCTGCCTCAAACTCCATGAACCTGGGGGTGAGGAGACCCAGGCCACACTGAGGAGGGGCCCGTCCGTGGAGCCCAGCAAAGGAGGGGCCGGTGGAGGGACTGGAAGAGGCAGTGCCCGGGAGGGGCAGCCGTGGCCCGGCCCCCAGGAGGCAGAAGGCTGGCTGATCGGGCCCAGCGCCCCCATGGAGGAGGTCCAACCTCCCTGGAGTCACAGGTTCACCCCCCTCCCAAGACCTTCACACGGAGGCCGGGGCAGGTGTCGATCAGGGTGAGGTTGAAGACCCAGGCAGGTAGGTGAGGGGGACCCTGTGGGACAAGCACCTGCACAGCCAGCCCCTGTGCTCAGCCCAGCCTCGCGCCCACCAGCCTGGGGCCGGGACCCTGACTCACTTTCCTGCCATCTCGTAGTAGATGGCCCGGTCATAGTTGCTGCTGCGCTGCCACTCCAGCACGGCCAGGCACACTCTGTCCTCCAGCGTCATGGTGGGCTTCAGGCGGGCCAGGGTCCGAAGCACTGGGCTGTAAGCCCTCGGGGTCAGGCGGCGGCTGTGCCTCATGCTCCCCCTGACCCCCCCCCCCACACTGTGGAGCGAGCCCGTGTCCCCCACCCAGCATGACTGAGTGCTGGCAGGGGACAGGTGGTGTCTGGCTGTGCAAACCAGCCCTCCAGGCCACCATTGTCACTGCGTCACACTATGCAGCCCCGGGCCCTGGGCTCCAGGCCGACCATCCACCGGGCACCTGGATCAGGGAGCTCTTCCCCCCTGGACCCTGCATTCCTTCATACTAATGCTGACTGTGACGGGCCAAGCAGTGAGCTGGTCCCCTCGGGAAGTGCCGTCACCCCGTGTCCTGGGGGGACCCCAGAGGCACCGCACCAGCTGTGCCTTCCCAGAGCGGGGACGGCACACAGCCTCCTCTCTGCGCCCGTGACGCCCCCCCCCGGGGCACATCCCGGGGCCTGGCCGAGGCCAGTGGGGGTGAGGGCGCTCACATGAGAAAGCAGGAGAGGGCCTCCGTGTCGGGGCTCTGCGGGAGGTGCCTGCGGGCCAGGGCCTTGAAGCGCTGCCAGCGCCGGAAGTTCTCGTAGACGCTCCTGGGGCTGCAGCCGTCGTCGGGCGAGGCCTTGGTGGGGCTGCCGGCCGGGCTGCCCTCCCCGGGAGCCGCATGGGGCTGTGGCCCGGTGGTCACTGGGGGCACAATGGGGCTCCACTGGACCGCCGGTGGTGGAGCCTCAGGTCGACGGCCTGGGGTGGAGCCTCCCTTGCCGGCCCAGGGGCCCCCGACAGCTGCGGTGGGCACGCTGGTCTCCACTGCTGAGGTTGCCAGGAACAGGGGTGGGGGACATGCGACACCCCCACAGAGGGCCCCTGGAGAACTCCAGTGAACGGGGGCCTGGGTGAGGATGATGGTCTGAGTCTGGGGGGTCTCTGTGGGCCCCCGCTCTGACCTGACCTGCACAATGACATTGCAGCCTGCGGCCCCCACTGGGCCATGGCCGGCATCTCCTGCCACCAACGGTGACCTGGGGAAAGCGGGCAGCCCCACAGGGCTGCCAAGAGGGAAGGGTGGGGTCACGTGGGGGGGCGAGTGCTGCCCCCAGGGTGACCAGTGCGAGGGGCCGGGAGCAGGTGGGGGAAAGGGCTGTGCCGTGAAAGAAGACATGGAGGCCTCCTGGTCTGTGGCCACATGCGATCCCAGCACTGCAGATGCTGTGGACAGAAGGGAAGGGCTGGATGGAGTCGGAGAATCGGCAGCCAGGACAGAGGATCCTGGGCGCCGTTCCTCACTTGGGAGCAGAGTGGTGAATTGCAACCCGACAGGGACATTTACAGGAAGAGATGGCGTTTGCAAGTGTCCTGGAGTGATTTCCATGCTCTGGCCTCCAGATGAGAATTACTGTCCCTGCCCCTCTCACCAAGACAGCCTGCCTACCTGGAAGAGGCTGCCTTGGCCAGCGCCGACTCTGGGAACCTCCCCATGGACCCCAGACACGACCCTCCCTCCTCACAGGCTGGCCTCCTGGACGAGGGGGTGGGTGGGAAATGCTCTCAGCAGGCTCCCTGGCAGCTCGGGACCTGCTCCCAGGTATGTCTGAGTCACCCGAAGGGCCTTTGTGAACAGGTAGCATCTCAACCATTCGGGCCCCTCTCCTGCTCAGCCCCCCAATGCCTGACACTCAGTATACATCCCTCCCTTTCTTCCTGCCCTAACAGAGGAAAACAAACACTTGCAATATCTCTCTCCATGTCAACGCACCCTCTGAGCCCCGATGTAACCTCATCTCAGTTACACCCCCGGCCCGGCAACACGGGCCGGGTCTGCCACCCCTCAGCAGCTCTGATCCTGGGAGACCACGAGGCAGGCGTTGTGTTCCCTGATTTCTGTCACTCAAAGCCTGCGGTGGCTGCGGAAGACTAGCAAAGGGCCGTGCAGCGGGAGCAGCAGGGCTGGGGCGGGGCGGGGGTTGGGGGGGCAGGGTCCATAGACTCTGGAGCGGGGTCACGTGGGACTGGTTGTGGGAATGCAGACTTCTGTGGTCTTGCCCTTGCAGCTCCAACAGTGGAGAGGGAAGATGCTGAGGAGCCCAGCAGGAGCCCAGTGCCCGCAGGAAACGGGTCTGGACTGTGCGCCTGATCACGAGGAACCCATGCAGGTCCTCGTTCGGGGGCACGCGGGACACACCTGCACACCGACTGATCAGCAGGGTCCCAGGACAAGTCGTACAAATACAGAAGATGGTCCTCCGTGTCCAGGCTCCTCTCCTACCCCTTTTAAGGAGGACTCGGCTTTCACAGATGCTCCACGGGACAGCCAACCCCACTGAACTCTGTTCCCCATCCACGGCAGAGGGACATGGAATACACGCAGACTCTTCACTCAAAGGTGGAGCTCAGGGCTGAGGGTTGGCCAGAAACACTGGACAAGGTGAAGCAGGTGAAGGACCGCACATCCTCAAGAGGAAGAGGGAACCCAGAACAAGGGGAGGAAGCCAAGCCCTACCTTGGTTGAGGCCACCTGATGCCCTGTCCCTGTTGGTTCTAAGAAAAGGGCCACCTGGACTGGGGAGAGGTCATCTCTGCACTGGAACGCGTGGGAGTCCTGGGCTGGTGGTGTTTGAGAAACTTCCAGCCCCGCTCCCGGAGAGGACGTTTATGGAGACCTGGCCACAAGACCGCCCCACTGAACAAGGTCCTGGCTAACACCATTTCCCCCACGTCCCCATTACACACCATGGAGACCCAGAATCTGTAGTCGAGTCTCTTCGAGGGTGTGTGGGGGGGGGGGGGAGTTGCAGGTGCCAGAGGAATACGACACCTGGCTGTCCTTTCCCTGGGACCCTGCTGTGCCACCACCATGACATGGTCCCACCTCTCCTGCAAACTGTCCAAGTCGTTGTGTGACTCCAGAGGCAGGCAGTGTGCCTGCCGCCGTCCGTTCTCCACACCCAGGGCATTTCCCCGAGAGGTCTCCACCCACCTCTAGAGAGCCCTCCTCCGCAGGGCCCTCCCGGCTTTCACAGGCTCCCAGTCTACCAGGCGAGCTGTCCTTGGGTCACCAATACACCCCCTTCCTCTACTTAACCCCCCTACACGTCCCTGTCCAAGTGTCACACTTGAATCCCACGGATTCGAGGGATGGCAGGGACGCGGACACATCTGCCCAACCCACAGGCTTACCTCCTTCTGAAGCCATCCCGCAGGCTTGGGCTCGGACCACTGCTCCCCTGCAGCCACCACAGTGAGAAACGTCAAGTCCAGGTCCAGACAGCAACCTGCTCCAGCAGATGCTCAGGATCCAACGAAAGGAGGGAAAGTTTGAACGTAAACAGGGACAGAATGTAGGGTTCCTGACATTCTGCAGGGGGGGAGGGGCAGAGGCCCGGGACCTGCGTGGGGGTGGGGAGACATTCCATGAGGGCTCTGGCAGGTAAGCAAGGGCCACAAGTCCCTTTCAAATGACACAGGGGCAACACAATTGCCGTGTGCCTTTTGAGGCAATTCGCACACGTTGTCCAGATTCCAAACCCCAAGGTGTTACTCGCTGCTCCTTTGCTTCCATTCTTCATCCATCAGCCTCGTGTGTGTCCCTCAGCCCACTCTGCCTCCCACCTGGCGTTTGACTCACCTCAACTGAGGCCGGACTTTCTGAACAAACTTCAGGACATGTATTCTGAAGAACACATGGGTCCTGGAGGCCACAGGAACTGAGGGTTCCAAATTAGCATCGTCTCAGCAGATCCTGGGTGCTTGGTTGCACATCATTCTTTAGACTTGGGTCCTTCTGTCCCAGCTGCCCTCTGGCGCTGGAAGCTGTGCAGGCTCGAGCAGGACCAGCCTTACTAATGACCTCGTTTGGTGGAAACCACAGTCTATCAGAGAAAGGACGTGCAGCCGCCACATGCAGGACCAGAATTCACTACTTTCTGATTCCCGGCACACTGTGCTGCTGTTCAACATTGACTTTTAACATGTTTCATGATTTTAGTGTACTCTTTCCAAGAATCAACAGCTTTGTGTGGTTCAATGTCAAAGTACATAAAGGAAGATGCAGTGATGACTCTTCCTCCCACCTTGTACTCCTGAGAGCCAAGCCCCTTTGTCGCAGGAAACCAGTGTCATCTGTTACGTTAAAATCTTTACAGAGATGTATTATGCAACTAAAAGTAAGTGTCAGCTGTTTTCCTTTTCAAAACATGTTTTTATTTTTTTCCCTGGTAAAGGTCGATGTACATTCCAAACTACGTGTGGATGAGCACCGTGATTATCTTTACACTGATGCTGTGGCTGCTGTCCTCATACGTGGAGCCTAGGTAGCGGGAACATGTAGTTCTGCAGTCCGGTGAAATTTCTGTAGAAATCGGTGGATGCATTTAGCACGTAAAAATGATGGATGCTCAGTTGAGTTAGAATTTTAGATAAATGGGGAATCAGCTTTTAGAATAATTGTGTCCCATGCAATACTGCGGTTATACTTTAAAAACCAATTTCTTTCTTTCTTTCTTTCTTTCTTTCTTTCTTTCTTTCTTTCTTTCTTTCGAGAGAGGGCACACCCTGGCGGCGGGCAGAGAGAAGGAGACGCACAATCTCAGGCAGGCTCTATACCTTCAGCGTAGAGCCAAATGTGGGCCTGGAGCTCACAAACCGTGAGATCATGACTTGAGCTGATATGAAGAGTTGGACGCTTAACTGCCGGCACCACCCAGGGGCCCCTTGAATATACTCTTAATGGAATTTGTTCACAGGTTCTCTGAAGTTTGCATTTGGCTGTGATTCTCTGTTTTGTCTGGCATCTGTACCAAGGAGTGTAACATATTCAGCCCTTATTGGAAACTTGCCCTTTGGGAAAGACAACGTGAATAAGAACCCTCAAGAGTGCTAACTTGGCTCCACCCCAAAATTATTTGCATGTGCTTGCGTGCGTGAGCGCACGTGTACACACACACACACACACACACACACGCACAGTCTGCAGGCTGTTTGGATGATATGGAATTTGGAAGAGCTTCATACAGCACTGAGTTTCTAAGAATAACGGGAGTAAGGACATAAGTAAGGGACTGGAAATCTTCCTATTCCTTACTTGAAGGGGACACTGTCCTCATCCTTAATATCCTACAGCCATGGTTTGTCAGGGTGTTAAAATCAACATCCATGAAACGGAGGTGCAGCTGGAGACAAAGCCTGGAATCTATTCACTGATGTCCAATCCCCATTCACACAACCGGCTCCCTCTAAGTTCTAATTGGCCGATGCTAGCCTGGACGCCATGCTCAGGGGCTTGTGTATTTCCTGTCTGCATGAGACACCCCTGTGGTTGGAATCCATGCTCATCAGTGTGTGTGGTCCCATCTGCGTGAGCAT
>JAQQST010000331.1:0-12114 GCA_028646485.1 Cryptoprocta ferox
GTCCTAGTTCTGAAGACAGCAGTGTTTCTTTGAAAAATCCACTCAGCTCTGGAAGAGCAGGTCTAGGCACCTCCAGGTCCCAGGACATCTCATATCAAGATGTCCTAATGGAAGTGGGACCAGGGTCTCTCTCTCCACCAATCCAGGTCACCCCCAAGCCTGTTCCTACCCACCAGCATGAGGGAACCTCCACAAGTGAGGGACACCAAGAAAGATCCCATGAAGCCCCCAAATCATACAGATGTGAAAAGTGTCCCAAGATCTTTAGGTATTTCTCTCAGCTAAAAGCCCATCAGAGAAGACACAATAATGAGAGGCCATTTATTTGTGCTGAGTGTAACAAAGGCTTCTTCCAAGCATCAGACCTACACGTGCACCAGATGATTCATGCAAGAGAGAAGCCTTTCACATGTAGCACATGTGAAAAGTCCTTCAGCCACAAAACCAACCTTAAGGCTCATGAGAGAATCCACACGGGAGACATGCCCTATTTGTGTTCCCTTTGCCAGAGAAGCTACCGCCAGTCATCCACCTACCACCGCCACCTGAGGACTCACCAGAAAATGGCCTTCAAAAGTGCTCCTTCCACACCAGAAGCTTCCTCAGCTGCAGCCCCAATGTAATGTACATAAATGTACATGCATGTATATTTCCATAGCACTTCTCTGTCTAGAACATAATTTATAATTTCCTGATTGTATTTTCCATTTATTGTCTTACTCCATTAAAATGTAAGTTTAAGGAGGTCATGGAATTTCTCAGTTTGTTCACTGAAGTCTCTCAGGTGCCTAGAAAAGTGGCTGCCAAATTTCAAATAACTAATGAGTCATCTGTTGAATTAAGGCATGAAGGTGTAATGTTGGTGTTTAGTCCTTAAGATCCAGGAATGTCCAGCCCCAGGACACAAACAGCAGCTCCCAGTGGTCAAGGGAGGCTTTCCCTCCTGCTCCCCTGTCCTCTGTCCACACCGTTTACCTTTAGTGGGTCACACATACCGAAAAAGATGGAGCGCACAGGCAGAAACCCTCAGAAATCAGCCTGAGGCTATGAAAGGGAAACTTTATGTTCAAATGATAGATTTCTTTAATTCAATGGAAACATTAACAGCTAAACTGTACCTGATACGATTGGTGGAGGAAAATTGAAGAATGCTATTTTATTGACAAATCATTACCAAAAAACAAATACTTCGCACTCATTTCTTCCAGAGATAGCAGGTATGGGGAATGGGGAGCTTATTTGCAGAATGAGTTTGAAGGGGGAGTTGGGAGGGAAGAAAAGATTAAGATTCTGTGCACAGCTGAGGCAAAAGTACATTTACTGGTTATTTGGAATTTACTCGTGAGCTAGTTTCCTCTAGGAAATTGGGGCTCCATCACACTGAGAAACCAGAAAGACATGTAGAAATGGCTTGAATCATGGAAGGGGGCATTCTGTGGGGTAAGCTGACATTTGTCCCCTGCATCTGTAGTCCAGAGGGCTGTGCAGCTGCAGATGGTGCTCCGCTGTGTGGGGAAGCACATTCACCCATCCTCTTTCTTGGGCTGTCTCCACGGGTTTCCTATTGTCAATATTCTTGCACATACCTCTTGGTACATGGGGAAGCTTTTGTTTGTGGAGACCTCTGTGAGGAGGATTATGAAATAATAGAAAATACATATGTTGGGGGGCGCCTGGGTTAAGCAGCCAACTCTTGGTTTCAGCTCATGATCTCACAGTTCATAAAATTGAGCCTAGTGTGGGGCTCTGTGCTGACAGTGTGGAGCTGCTTGGGATTCTCTTTCTCTCCCCTTCTCTCTCTGCCCCTCCCCTCTTATGCATACATGCTCTCTCTCTCTGTCTCTCTGTCTCTCTCTCTCTCTCTCTCTCAAAATAAATAAACATTAAAAAAAAGAAGAGCCTATGCTTAAAAAGTATATTGAAAATATATGTTTGTCTCTGTCCCCAGTTCCTGGCACAGAGCCCCTAAAACCCGTGTTTTTTCTTTTTTGTCTTTTATTTCTAAAATGGTTCTATTTATTTTTGAGAGAGAGAAAGAGTGTGTGCATAAGAACGTGGGAGGGGCAGAGAGAGAGGGAGGCAGAGGATCTGAGGCAGGGTTTGCACTGACAGCAGAGAGCCCAATGCAAGGCTCTAACTCACGAATCATGAGATCATGACCTGAGCCCAAATTGGATGCTTAACCGACTGAATCACCCAGGCCCCCCTACCCTTATAATTTCTTAAGTGATGACAGCACTAGAAACACCTTTAATTTTAATATTTGGTCTTTGACCCTGGTTCCTGATACAGAACCCCTAAATCCTTTGGAATTCCCTGGGTGATTAGGATGTCTTTTGTTTCAATGAGGCAACTCCTGGATAGCTGCCAGATGGGGGCTGGTCACCAAAAAGACCAAGCTGTGAATAGAAGCTTGGAACTTTCTGCCCCATCCTCAGAAGAGGAGAGGGGCTGGAAATTGAGTTAATGATCAATCATGCCACACAAAGTTTGGAGAACTTGGTGAACACCCACATGCCACGAGGGAGGCATACCCCCAAGTCCATGGGGGCAGGACCTCCTATGCTGGGGACCCTTCTAGATCTTGCCACAGCCTGGCAGCTTACAAAGGCACAAGTAGTCACAGAGACTCATGAGACAGGCATGTCTTAGGGATGTCCAAACAACTTACAGAATTGCACAGTCCCAAGGACCAAGTGTGATGAGGGGGATGGGTATGAAGATAGTCTGGCTTCAAGAAAACAGCCAGTCCCGTCTCTGCAGATGTGATGATGTGCCAGTGGGAGAACAGAAAGTTGGGTGCACACCTTGGTGCAGCCTGGAAGCTCACACAGATTTGAAGACTCACAGGTGGTCAGGGGGAATCCAGCTGGAGCCTAGAAGTCTTTACACAGAAATGCTTGCCCCCAGGGCCAAGAAGCCTCAGTCTAGTTGGGACAGGAAGGTGGGAGATTTACAGGCTTTACGGGGGGAGGGGTGAAAACTTTCTAGCAGGTCAGCAGCCATTATTTGGACAATCTGCAATTTACCAACAATGGTGAGGAGGAGCTGCAAGGGCCAGGGTCTCCTGCAAGAGCCAAGGGCAGGGAGGTGTGAAGGCTTCGGTGGCTGCTCTCAGTCCTCCAAGGCCTCACAACGTCCACAATAGTGACAGTGATACCTGGGTGACAGCTCACATGGGGGCACAGAGTGGAGGTGTCACCCAGAAGCCATATTTAGGCTTTCTCCCTCTGGGGAGAGGAATCATTGCCGATGGTGGTGAGGGGGCAGGATGGTCTGTGGTGACACCAATGAGCTGGAGAGCCTCAGGTGGAGAAGTCGGGATGGGATTACTCAGTGGTCCCAGGCTTCACAAACAGTCTGGCAGTGCAGGAATCTGGGCATCCTGGCCTGAGTCCTGGGCAATTTCCACTGGAGAAGGACAGGAGGGAACAAGGTGAGTGAGTCCAGCAGCGTGTAGACTAACCCTCCTCAGCTCTGCCGGATGGCAGCTGAGAAGCCTTACGGAAGTCCCTTGGCCTCTCTGAGTGAAAGATCCCTCCTTGGAAAAGCGGAATAATAGTCCCTGTACCCCGGATGATTTGAGGGCTTTTAAATGAGATAGTCATCAAGAGAGCCATCAGCACTAGGTTACCCATGAAAATATGAGTGGGGGCCCTCAGCAAAAGGGGAAGGGGGCCTGTGTCTGCAGAGTGCCCCAGAGAGGCTGAAAAGGGCCCATGGCCTGAGGCAACTCCAGCGAGGGGTCTTCTGTGAACCCCAGAGAGACATCGGGGGCTCCCTGAGACCCTGGCCTACGGGGGCGTCCAGAGGCAAGCATCAGGGACGCTTCTTGCTGGCTGTTAGCATTTTTCTTGCAATGCTAAGCACTGGCCAAGGAGCAATCCTAGACCGGTTCAGACGAGATGACCAGCAAATGTGACCTTTCTCCACTTTCCCCTCATCAAATGCTAAAAATCATGCCCAGAGGGGGAGACATAACCTACAAATGAAACAGGATGTATGAGGAAGCATTTTCTGTCAACTGCACCTGGGTGCCCAATTCCTTGTGTTTCCCCACCTCTTGCTAGGCGCCACTCCTTTCCCCCCTCAGGTCCATTTAAACTTCCTGACTGTTGTTCCTGGGGCCAGCCTGATATCTTTGTCGTGAATGTGTCTCCGTTCAGCTGCAGCTACTGTCACAGTAAAGCTTTGTACTTTAAAACATTTTTTTTAGTTTATTTATTTATTGTGGGAGAGAGAGAGAGAGCAAGAGCAGGGAGGGGCAGAGAGAGGAAGAGAGAATCTCAGGCAGGCTCTGCACTGCCAGCACAGAGCCCGACGAAGGGTCAAACTCACAAACTGTGAGATCATGACCTGAGCTGAAATCAACGGGGGAATGCTTAACCAGCTGAGCCACCCAGGTTCCCCTGTCTGTGCTTTTAAATTGTGGGTCCAGCTTTGTTTCTACCATCGTGAGTCCATGGACCCAAGTCTGGCAACATCATAATGTGCTCTCTGAACCAAATAAACTATTCATTTCCACATCACATCTACTGATTTCCCTCTTTGTTTTAATTCATTCTATGATTTCATTTCCAACATAATCCTACAATTTCTCTTTCCCTTTCTTTTATTTTGCTTTACTATTCTAGTCTATTACGTATTTCATTCCACTCATGATTTCTTGAATGTCTCATTTTAATCTTAAGTGGGTTTATAAAATGTTAGACAAATTCATTTGTGTACAAATTTGAGGTTTTGATCTGTTAAATAAAAAATTCAACTCAATAAGTTTTAAAGATCTTACTGGCTGTATTCAACAATTCATGAAGCAGTCAGTGTCCAATCCAGTAAATAGAAAGGAGCTCCAAGGAGCTGTACAAATTGAAAGACTTTTGTAGGCAGAAGGGATGAGACAAGAAAGTTACTAGCAAAGAGTAGATTGTTTCAGGCAAGGTGACCTACCTTTGGGGACAGTAGAGGTCTATCAGGAAGATTACCTCACTAGTGTTGATCAGGTAATTCCAGATCGACTGGCTTAAGATTTCACACCTGGGAGAGGTTGAAACCAAAATTAAGTTAGGTATTAAGTGTTAGTTTGACAGCATGGGCTTAGGACAAGTGACTCTATTTGGGGCTCTTGGTCTCTTTCCTTAACAGTTCCCTCTGATACATACACCCACTCCTCCCTTCAACCTCCCAACCTAAGGGAATGAACACTTCTAAATTCATAAGGATCCACAGGACACATTTCCCCCCCTCATTTATAACCTTATAAATATTTATAAATATTCAGTAAAATAGGGGTGCCTGGATGGCTCAGTCGGCTAAGCCTCTAACTCTTGATCTCGGCTCAGGTGACGATCTCACAGTTCATGGGATGGAGCCCTGAGTTCAGCTCTGCACTGAAAGCATGGAGCTTGCTGAGATTCTCTCTCTCCTCCTCTCTCTCTGCCCCTCCCCTGCTTGCTCTCTCTCTCCCTCTCTCAAAATAAATAAACTTTAAAAAACATCAACTCTTTAAAAAATATTCAGTAAAATATCGATTGACTTGCCTTTACCTAACCTGTTTGCTGGATTAATTATTGATTCCATTTGTTTTAAAAATCTTACTAGTCAATATTCACGGTATACGGAAGGTCATTGCTAGTGGGATATGTTCTGCCATATTTGCAATTCTGTTCCCATAGTTATTTACCAAAAGAGGCAGTCTCTATATTTTGGTTATTTATTATGTGTAATATACTGAAAATAACTGAAATATAAGTTCAAGAAAACCCTAGTGCTTTGTTTCAGTTACTTCTAAATTTAATATCCTGAAAAACATGTTTAAAATGTTTCTGAGTTTAAAAAGGACAGGGGCTCCTGGGTGGCTCAGTCGGTTAAGCGTCTGACTTTGGCGCAGGTCATGATCTCACGGTTCGTGGGTTCGAGCCCCACGTCAGGCTCTGTGCTGACAGCTAGCTCAGAGCCTGGAGTCTGTCTTTGCATTCTGTATCTCCCTCTCTCTCTGACCCTCCCCTGCTTGCGCTGTCTCTCTCTGTCTCTCAAAAATAAAAATAAAAACAAACCATAAAAAAAGGACAATAACATAAGATTAGGTAATTATATCATATGTATATTTATATATTCTACTCTCTGAATGGTTTTCAAGCATCTTTAAATTTTCTGGCCACTTTTAGTCCTGTAAATTATAGATTATATATGATGAATTGTTGTTTCTTTATTTTTTAGAGAAGACTGTTTGTGCACAATTTCTTCCAGAGGAAATTGACCCTTAATAGAATTTCAGTAAGTGAATATATGTTGTATTTAAAACATAAAATGTTATTTTCAATCTAGTTAGCATGTTGATCATTTCTTAGACATTTTTCATGTGTTTATCATTATTTTTCCTCTAAGCATTACCATTCACAGGGTGCACCTGCCTGGCTCAGTCAGTTTGATGAGGGACCATAAGGCAAGCTGAAGGCCAAGCACAAGCTAGCACAACCCCACCCCACCCAGGTGGGATATGTGCGACATTCCTCAGGCCCTCCTGGCTGCCCAAGAACAAAGGAAAGGACAGAAGACAAAAGTTTAAACTGATACAGTCTCCATCAGTTTACAAATATCTCATCAATAGCTTAATCTCCGGGAACTCCGAACTGTCTTAATGATAATGCTTTGCTAGAGAGGAAAACAACCTTAGCGTGACAATAGCTAGGGTAGGCTTCCCGTAATCTGTAAATCCTCTTTAGCATATAGATATCCCTTTAAGAAATTTCCTCTCCACTTTACCTCCCCCAGATCCACAGTATATAAGCACTCTGCACAGCCCAGGGCAGCTCTTCTGGCCCACGGGTCCTGTTCCCATGCTTTAAAAAAATCACCTTCTTGCACCAAAGACGTCTTCAAAAATTCTTTCTTGGCCATCGGCTCTGAGCCCCACCATCACCCGAAATCCCATTAGGTAGAGCCTCTGACCCTTTTTTTTTTTTTAAGTTTATTTCTTTATTTGGGGGGAAGGGCCAGAGAGAGAGAGAGACAGAGAGAGAGAGAGAATCCCAAGCAGACTCCACTCAGTGCACAGTCTGACGCTGGGCTCAGTTCCACGACTTGGAGATCACCACCTGAGCTGATATCAAGAGTGAGATGAGATGCTTAACTGACTGAGCCACCCAGGTGGCCCAAGCCTCTCACCCTTGATTTCAACTCAGGTCATGATCCCAGGATCATGGGATCCAGCCCTGAGTTAGGCTCCATGCTAAGTGTGGAGCCTGCTTAAGAGTCTCTCTTCCTCTACCCTTCTCCCCTGCTCACACTCTTGCTCACTCTCTCTCTCTTAAAAAAAAAAAAAAAAAGAATTACCATCCACATACATTGCTGGTCTATTTGGTGTTTTACCAATGTGATTAGTTACAGCACTGAGATTATAGTCTGTTATGACCTCTCACACCTAAATTTTAAGTTTATTTATTTATTTTGACAGAGAGAGAGAGAAAGAAAGAGAGAGAGCATGAGCAGGGGAGGGTCAGAGATTGAGGGACAGAGAGAATCCCAAGCAGGCTCCATGCCATCAGCATATGGAACCCAACATGTGGCTCTACCTCACAAGGGTGAGAGAATGACCTGGGCAGAAATCAAGAGTCGGGTGCATAACCTACTGAGCTACCCAGATGACCCTCACACACAATTTTTTTTTACATTTTTATTTTTAATTTGTTTTTCTTATGTTTTGTTATATTCCACCTTTAAGTAAATTTTTACCTTTATGGATTTGAATATGCCAATTATTATTATGTCTTCCTATTCACACTTAAAAAATTTTTAATGTTTTTTTATTTTTGTGAGAGAGAGAGAGTGAGCGGGGAGGGGCAGAAAGAGAGGGAGACACAGAATCTGAAGCAAGCTTCATGCTCAGAGCTGTCAGCACAGAGCCTGACTAGGGCCCGAACTCAGGAGCCATGAGATCATGACCTGAGCTGAAGTTGGAAGCTTAACCGACTGAGCCACGCAGGTGCCCCTCTTCTTATTCACACTTAGTGATGATCTGTTCAGTTCAAGATTATAAAAATCTGCTCTAATACATTTATATTGGATATTTGCTTTTCTTCACATTTGAATCATTATTAGCTCTAAGAGCTAAAAATGTTTCTACTTTATTTTAAGCTCTAAGATGGGAGCTGAAAATTTCCTTTAATGTTTTCAGTGAAATCTCCAAGTATTTTAATACTCTTAATAAAAAATATTTCCCCAACTAATTAATAAATGACTTTTATCAGATATCAATTCCTAGAAATTATCTGAGATCTATTTCTAAACATGTCTTGTTCTTGGACTTGCTAATAACCTATGGGTAATAGAGTTTTCAAACAGGAAGACAAGTTTTCTTCATTGCACTTGGTTTTATTTTTTGAAATTTTTCTATTTCTGCAATTAAATGAACTTCAGAAACTTTAGCACTTTGACTGAAATTTCATTAAATACAGTACTTATATTTTCAAATTGCTTCATTTACCATGAAAGACTTTCCATTCAGCTCTGAAGTTTGTTTCTCCTAGACCTAGTCTATGGCCATATTGCCCTGAATGTGTCCCACTTCATCTGATCTTGGAAGCTAAGCAGGGCCCACCCTGGATACTACTTGGATGGGAGATATCTGGTAAAACTGGGTGCTGTCGGATTTGGGGGAAAAAAGCAGAAACAAAGAAAAAAGTGTGGGGAAGACAAAAAGGGAAAAAGAAAAGAAATAAAAAAGGAAAAGAAATAAAATGAAAAAAGACAAAAGGAGAAAAAATAAAATGTATCTAATGATCTAATTAGATTTTAAAAATTTATTTCAATATCTTCCATTTCTGTTTTTTAAAAATTTTAAAGTTATTTATTTATGTATTTGAGAGAGAGAGAGAGAGAGAGAGAGAGAGAGAGAACGAGCAGGAGGAGGCTGGGGAGGGGCACAGAAGATCTGAAGCAGGTTCCCTGTTGACAGCACAGAGTCCATTGTGGAACTTGAACCCAGGAACCATGATATCATGACCTGAGCTGAAGCCAAACCCTTAACCAACTGAGCCACCCAGGTGCCCTTCCCCATTTCTTAATTGTATTGAAATTCTAACGCATGGTCTAATAGATACTTAAAAGGGAATATGTATTTTTCTAAAGTCCTGATAGTTCCTCCAAACCTCCTCTACACTCAGTCTCAAAATCTCAGCCAAGAGCAAATCCATCCTTCTGGGTGCTTGGGAAAATTTTTTTGAGTCATCCCATTTCCTGTTGTATTGTGACCCAATGAAGATGCTCTTTGAGAGTGAGCTGGAAAGGGGAGTGAGGAAGAAGAGACCAGTCTCTATCCTTTTGTAGGACCTGGGTTGGATTCTGCTCAGGCTGTGCCACCTGTTCTGGTTGCCTCCTCTAGTGGCCCCTCTGATCACAAGCTCCTGTGGCTGCAGTGGCACTGATACATCAGGGCAGGTGAGTGGAGGGTTTCTCGGGCAGTCTTCCACTAGACCCCCACCCCTACGCTCATGTATTTAGTGTCCCAATATAGAAGAGGGTTTTTCCTGGACACTACATCTTCCTCTAACCCTTACGTTAAGTTTGGGGGCCCTGGAGGGTCATTCCCAACCTAAAGTCCTGAATCCAGGCCAGAGATCTGGGAAGTCCCCCATATGGAATCCAATGGGATATAGTGTGGTCGTATGCAGTACATTTTCTCACAATCCCACTGTCCCTGTGTGATCTGCATGGAGGGAACCACAGAGAAGAGCACAGCTGCAGAGATCAGAGACCTCAGAGTGCATTCCACCTAAGCCCTTCACCAGGGCCGTGACCTGAAGCAGGTCCCCTCACTGCCCTTGCTGTCTATTTTCTTGGGAATGCTAACAATCTCCCTCCCTGGGTGTCTATTGCAAACTAGGAGAGTTCTCAGGCCCTAAGACCTCAGGCACCAGCTGGTGCCAGGCTCTTGACTTCCTCCCAAGAAAGAATTCAAGGATGAGTCAGAGTAAATACCAGAAAAAGCTTTATTGCAAGGTGAAAAGTACGTACCCCTAGGGTGAGGGAGAACATGCGCAGTCAGGAGGATCAGAGTCCCGCCGGGTGTTTATGGGCTCTGATTCTGAAAGATGGTTATAATTTGGGCACTGAATATTCTAGTGAGGTTCTGGGAATAGGTGTGGATTTCCAAGAACTCTACATGTCATTACACGTACTCGAAGGTAACGACCACGTGCAGGCGCAGTCTGATTTCGGTATAACTGGGTCTTTGTACGCATGTGTGCTGAGGGCCGGCGCAGCAACTTCACATAGTCCTAAGCAGTTGAGTTTGAAATTACACCAAACCGATACATGACAATCCATTTCCCTGGTTAAGGTAATTAGTTAATTTTGGAAAGTGAATCTATTAAACTGTTCAGCTGTGATAATCGGAGAAATGAAATGTCCTTTTGGATGTAAATGTCCGAGGCCCTGTGTTTTTCTCTCATTGTAGTACTAATCACTGTCAAGATTTGAATATTTTATTCATTTGTGGTCCACATGGCCCATTCCTCACTTTATTCCAGACTCACTGCATTATCCGCTCCTCTTAGAGCCCTTCCTGTGTTCCCCAATCTAAGGTTGCCCCAAATCCTAGTATCTTCCTTCTGCTTTGCTTTTTATTTATTTATTTTTTTCAGGGTCGCTAGGGCTCTATGACATTCTCTTCATCATTTATTTAGTTCCTTTTGAAGATATGACTCCACCAGTGGAACTAGAGGTCCTCTTTCTATCACGCGACAATATCACTCAACATGGAATTATTTTGAACTGAAACAATTAAGAAGCAGCAAAAACCAGAGGGGGACCTGGGTGGCTCAGTCAGTTGGGCTTCCAACTCTTACTTTCAGCTCAGGTCATGATCTCATGATTCATGAGATCCAGCCCTGAGATCCCCTATAGGGCTCTATGCTGACATCAAGTGCAGTGCAACTGGAGGAGAGCCATTGGTATCTGAGATCTGATTTAACTGTTGGTAATAAGGTTGAAGTGAGAAACAGGCAGGCAGGCCTTCATAATAGGGCTTAAGGCTGCCTCTGTCACTGGGGATCTTCACAGTCTGGGATCCTCTTTCAAACTGCCAAGTATTATCTGGGCCACATATGGTGAGTAACAAATAGAGAGGCTAAGAAGATGACTATGGTAATGGGTAGGACGGGGCTGTAGTTGTGGAAGCACAGTTGTGAGAGGTGTGGCAAAAAAAGAGTGATGTGCACATGGCGAGAGAGTGTGAATGCATGACCCCAGGGCCTTCATAAGAGTGAGACTGAGCAATGTGTGGTGGCATCTGGTAAAAGTCATCTGAGTAACTCCATGGTCATGGCCTGGAAACAGAGGTTGCTGTGGCGATGCAGAGCAGGTCAAGGGCTTAGGGGCTGTCACCTAAGCAGGTGAGACATTGTCACCTGCCAATTGTTCAGAGCTAATACAGTGATCAGTGGGACCCTGTTGAGACAGTCAATTGAAATAATATAATGTTTCTTAGCTTACACGAGGCGTGCATACATCTTTCGTCTGAAAGGCTCCATGAAACGCTGTGTTTATTTGCTTTGTAGCCTCAGGGCATCAGCAACAACATTTTTGGCTCCAGGAGCATGCTGAGCTTCGCTGGGTATGAAAATTGTGTCCAAACAGTTAGGTGATCAGCGGCAGAGCGCCTTACGTAGATATACGATTACATTCTCTCAAAGGATAAGAGAAACCCACCAGCATATGCCTTTTCCCAAAGTCCATCCCTGCTGACCATTGCTCTTCCCTGCAGGAGGCCTCTGACCCACTGCCTCTGAATTGTGGAGACTACATTACCCAGAATGCCCAGAGTCGAGCGGCTGCGTCGCTCTCCAATGAGAGCTTGAAGAAAGGTGATTTCCGGTGCAGCAGTGCCGCGGGGCGGGACTTCCGGCTGTCTGCTGAAGGCGGCCATGCTGGCGCTTTTGGTTTTCCTCACCTGGCAATAGCTTTAGGAGTTCTGCGTCCCCACTGACATAACGGGACCGAGAAGGTGCGAGAGGAGGCGCCGACCCTGCTGCACGGCGACGGGTCCGGGGGTCGGCTACGTCTTCCGGGCTGCCCCGTGCAGGAGAGGGACAAGGACCGCCCGCCCGGGTGTCCCCT
>JAQQST010000331.1:12214-26357 GCA_028646485.1 Cryptoprocta ferox
AACCCGCCGTGGTCTCCACTGTCCAAAGCTGGACACGCCCCCCATTTCCCGTGGCCGCAGGGGCGCTTATGGAACCAACAGGAACAGGTGGGCGGTGCCCCAGTCCCTCACTGCCCAGACTCCCACCGGCTTGTCTTCTGGATTGTTGTGTCCCAGAGACTCTTAAGTGCCATTCCGCAAGGTTGGAGTCTGGGAACCCCGGACAAACCCCAAGCCCGTGTCAGGGGTTACACGAAGGTGTTTCCATTTCTGGCAACCGGTGTGGGGACGGGTCTCCCAGCACCTGGTAGCAAGGTGTGCACACGCTTGAGTCACACTCAGCTGGAACTATTCAAGAAACCAGCGGTCTCTTTTGTTTGGGCTGGGAACAAAGAGCAGGGGGACAGGAATCACGACTGGAATGACTCCCTGAGAAGTTGGGTGTTTCTTCTGGTGGAAATGGGGAGCTTGGATGTGAGCAGGGACGTGATATTACCGTGGTCCTCCAGGGATCCATCCCGCTGTAGCATGAAGTGTAGACTATGGGGTTCAAGGAGAAGGCAGAAGATCAGGGTGGAGGCTACTGTCATTGTCTAGGTGAGGGTTACTGGACCAGAGTCCTAGCTTAGATGTCATTGGAGTCTGGATGTGTGTTTAAAAAAGTGACAACTGTATTTTCTAATGTGGACTGTGAGAGGGTGAAACACGGGTTCAGGAATATTTCTAGGGTTTTTGATCTAGATGGCCGTGGGCATGGAAGCTCAGGCAGCTGAGATGAGGAAGTTGGTAGTATGAGTGATGTGGGCAGGAGATATTTTGGGAGCACTGAGTGGATGCATTAAGTAGGCAGGCAACACACAGCTCGGGAAATCTGGGGAGGGGTTCAGAAGGGAGACATCGAAAAATGTCATGGCTCCTGTGGGAGCCCAGGCTGGTGAGCTTTGGGTCACATCTGTGAGGAGCAGTCTTCTGGTTATGGTGGTAGAGCGATTGTGGTGCCAGGAAGTAGGAGGAAGAAAGGGAGTTGGGCCTGGATACTTGGGTGCTGGTATGACTTGAGAGGTGAGGGAGGGAAGTGGCCATGAAGGGAGAGTGTGCTGGGGACAGGGTACACAGGCAGGTGGCCACGGTTCCCAACAGAAGAGTCGACATGAGAGGGATGCAGAGGCTTCGGAGTGACGAGAGCAAGAGGTTGGCAGTCGGGCCTGGGCGGGTGCTTCTCCACTCTGCGCGCTCCGCCAGGATTTGTGAGGACGATGGGGCAGCCAGGGGAGTTTCATTCATGCTGGAGGACACGGCTGTCTGTGACCTGCTGACGTGGTCACCTGTGAGAGTCACTAGGTCCTGTGGGTCTGAGGCAAGGAATGGAATGAGGCAGGGCGGCCTGCACAGAAGGATCTTGGTGGTGCCACCACTAGTGGAAGCCATGGGAGGTCTAGAGTGGTGTTGGATCCTGTTTGTCTACACCGAGCACACTCTGGATCCTGTTGCTCACTGTGGCGTAGAGCTTAAAGCAAAGACCCCCTCTGATACCCTGCCTGTGTGTGGTGAGAGGTGGAGGGACTCACTTGGCCCGAGTGTCAGTTCTCCTCCTCCCTCTTCTGCTGCTGGTAAGGTCTCCGGGTCACACAGCCTTCTCCTCGAAGGTGCATGTCCTGCTTATCCCTTCGTGTGGGTTTCAGTTCCCTACCAGCCCATGGAGTTACTCAGACAAGCCAGTCCCATCCTCTGACAGGAAGCAGGAGGCACCCACCCTCTTGATCCTATGAAGCTTGCATCTTCCAGCTCCTGGTTGTTTGCTCTTTTTCAGAGCACAGCCCCTCCCTGGGCCTGTACGGGGTGCTGTGTCCTCTCCCAGACGGTGAATACCTGTGACTAATAAAGTGCTATCCATCTCCTCTGTACGGGGTCGGGTGCCGTGTGTTTGGTCATCTCCATAACCCTAAGATGGGACTCTCGCCCTCACCAGTGGAGGTGAAGAGGAGGTAACATATGGGGAGGCCACAGAGATTTCTACACTGTGGTGGTGAGGCGGTGGTGACCACAGGCACGTGGTTGTGGGATCCAGTTTCAAGAACTGTGTGTACTTAGGGAGGGAATGTGCCTGATGTCGTGAGGACCTGGTATTGAGATTTATGTGACCATGGCCGCCACAGCAGAATAGCCTGGCATAGTGGGTGGATCCCACTGTGCAGGTCCACAACATAGATATGTACTTGTCCACGTGCCTCTCGTGACAGCAGAAAACTGTGATCACTGGGCCCATGATGAGAACAGCGCCTCGTCTCCCAGCACTGGGGCCTGGTTTCTTTGTTGCGTTGGGGAGACTGGGGGAAGGATGGGCATAGGGTAGAGGTGGGTGGGGGAAGGGATTGTGGGTCCGGGAACGGAGCTTTTTGTGGTTTCATCTGTCCCCATCATGCCAGGGCAGGGTGACCTTTGAAGACGTGGCCGTGTACTTCTCCTGGGAGGAATGGGGTCTCCTTGATGAGGCTCAGAGATGTCTGTACCAGGATGTGATGCTGGAGACCTTGGCACTTATAACCTCCTTGGGTAAGACCCTCAAACCCACCCCTGTGCCCTGAGCTAGTCTCTGCCCTCCCCTTGTCCCCAGCAGCAGTCTCTTTCCCTTGGGACCATGAGCACTGCTTCCTTCCCCAGTTCCCTGGCTGAGTGCTGTAGTAGGTAAAGCCGAGGTCTGTGCGCTGCCCTCCTTCCTTGAGCGGCCCCAGGACCAGCTCTCCTGCTGATGTGCAGGGAAGAGGGTGGAGTCTTCTGGTGAACCTAAGGGATACCAGCTTAATTACCCTCTTCCTGACTGGGTGACTTCATCCACGTGCAAGGTATCTGACGCTCCAGGTCAGCTTCCTTTCTCTAGCTGACGCTTCGTCGGGCCTGCCTGGGCCGGGAATTGCTTTCTCTGCCAGAGTTCCTGCTTCCATGGACCATGGGCTCTTCTCACGAGACCCTCTTCCAGAGTTGTCCGGGGACTGTTTAGTGCTCTTCCCCTCAGGCTGTCATGTGCTGAGCTGTTTCAGGCTACGGTGACCACTCATCCTGTCCTGTCTTTCCCCTTAGTACTTGTATCACAAAGGTGCCATGTCCTTGCCCATGGTGGGAGAGGGGCTGGATCAGGGGGCCTGTGGAGGTCCCAGTAGGTCCGGTGACCCGTCCACAACAAGACGGCTCTGCGGGAGCCAGGCCCTGCAGAGTGGCAGCTGGAGGAAGGCGACGTCAGTGCTGGGTTCAGATCACACCCCAAGCCTGATCTAAGTTTGACTAGTAGTTTGAAGCCAGTGGCCACTTCATTTCTGTCCTTCCTTCCCCTTTCGTGGCACTTTGCCAAATGTCAACTCTTACTTGTCAGTTATACTCTTCCTCCTGGCCCGAGGTTATCATGACAATTCTGGGCTCCGTATGTCACCCATTTTTCTCACGCCTCCACCTGTCCACAGTGGCTGCTGTGTATTCTGTCATGAGGTGTGGCTGTGTTCTTAAGCTGTCTCCGAAAGCCACCTGCCCTGTCACGGTCCTATTTCCTTGGTCCTGGACACCTTCTGCATGGCATTTGTGTCACCAGGGACAAGTTCCTTTGGAACGTTGTTTGCAGAGGACTGAGTTGTAGACCGTTTCTCTCCTCTCTGTCCCGCCACGTGCTTGGCCTTCACCTCAGGAGGCCTCCCCCATCCCGTGCGCTTTGTAGCCCACTGCTGCTGAGCAGCCCCATCCGCAGCCTGACCCAACTCTGTGGCCCTGCACACAGTCCCGTGCACAGGCCCCTGGGTTTGTTAGACACGTGTTTGTAGCTTGTATAGGAGCCTCTGCCTCCTGTCAAGGTCAGCCTGCACTTCACCAGCATTTCGTGCTTTCAGGCTTTTGGCACGGAGCAGAGGACGAGGAGACACCTGAGCAGAGCGTTTCTGTACGAGGAGGGTCACAGGGCAGGACTTCCAAGGCGGCTGTGTCCTCCCAGAAGGCCCATCCCCGGGAGGTGTGTGGCCCGGACTTGAGAGAACTTTTACATTCGACCGAGCACCACCCACCACCTGGTGGACAGAAATTCCACAAGACAGGGTCATGTGACCAACAGGTGTATTTCGACGTGGACCTTCCGCACCAGCAGCAGAGCATTGGAGAGAAATGCTTCAGGAGCAGCAGGGGCGGAGCCTCTTCCTGGAAGGACTACACATTCTGTGTGTCGGGGAAGCCCTTTTCCTATGGCGAGGTTGTGAGGGACTTGTTGGCGGGCTCGAGATTCCTCCAGGATCGGGCCACACACACCAGGGAGAAGTCAGACAGGAGAGCTGAGTGTGGGGCGGCGTCTCACGGAAGGAGAGCTCAATGCACCTGGGGAGAAGGCGCCAAGGACCTCACTTGCAGACACACGCTTGTTCGTCACCAGAGACACCCCAGCAGAGAAAGATGCTTCATGTGCAGTGAATGTGGGAAGTCTTTTAGCAAAAGCTACAGCCTCAGTGACCACTGGAGGGTGCACACTGGGGAAAAGCCTTATGAGTGTGGGCAGTGTGGGAAGTCCTTTAGGCAGAGCTCCAGCCTCATTCAGCACCGGAGGGTTCACACTGGAGCAAGGCCTCACGAGTGTGACGAATGTGGGAAATTATTTAGTAACAAGTCCAACCTCATTAAACATCGGAGAATTCACACTGGAGAACGGCCGTACGAGTGCAGTGAATGCGGGAAGTCCTTCAGCGAAAGCTCTGCGCTCCTTCAACACCGGAGCGTGCACACTGGAGAGAGGCCTTATGAGTGCAGCGAATGTGCGAAGTTCTTTACCTACCACTCCAGCCTCATAAAACACCAGAGGGCTCACTCAGGATCAAGGCCCTATGAATGCAGCGAGTGCGGAAAATCCTTTACTCAGAATTCCAGCCTCATTGAACACCGTAGAGTTCACAGTGGAGAAAGGCCTTATAAGTGCAGTGAATGTGAGAAATCTTTTAGCCAAAGCTCTGCGCTTCTTCAACATCGGAGAGTTCACACTGGAGAGAGGCCTTATGAGTGCAGCGAATGTGGGAAATTCTTTACTTACAGTTCCAGTCTCTTAAAACACCAGAGAGTACACACTGGATCGAGGCCTTATGAGTGCCCTGAATGTGGAAAATCCTTTACTCAGAACTCTAGCCTCATTAAACACAGGAGAATTCACACTGGAGAAAGGCCTTATGAGTGCAGCGAATGTGGGAAGTCCTTTAGCCATAGCTCCAGCCTCATTAAACACCGGAAAGTGCACACTGGTTAAAGGCTTTAGGAGACAGTGAATTTGGGAAACGTTTACCCGTGTCTTCCATTTCAATGACCATTCAAATATTCATACCAGAAAAAAGACTTTATGAGTTTTGAATGCGGGAAAGTATTTACCTTCAATTCCAAGCTTCTAAAACACCACAATGTCACATTAGATGAAGGCCCATGAATGTGGCAGATGGGAGAAATGACTAACCGAAGTCTAGCCTCGGTACACTCCAGAGAACTCACACTGAAGGATGGTCTTAGAAACCGTGAATGTAAGAAAGCCTTCAGCCAAAGGTCTTACCTCATCGAAGATCACAAATTTCAAATGGGAGAACTACCTTAAATGTGCAGGTATATGGCATTTATGTGCTCAGCGTGACAGGGCTGGAGGAGAGCCTTTCCGAAGGTGCCATTTGCCTGTGTTGAACCTCATACATTCAAACATCGACATAAACCCAGGGATGTGGCAGCTGCAGTGCACTTTGTTAACCTGCCTAGGACCATCCCCCAGTGTCAGGGCACGTCCCAGTTAACCATGCACAGCCTGAGTACTTACTCCTTCCCCTCTTTCCTCTCTGAGGAGGTAGGGCATGGATCTCACCCAGTTTTGGCCTAGAGGACTGTCGGTGCTTTGAAAAGGTGGACTTCATTATTCAGGGCTATTACTGTCATTGTGACTCTAGAGACGGAGTTTCACAGCCTCCCAAGTCACCAGCCCAGGAGCAGTCAGCCTCCCATTGCTCTTGTTTCTACAATAATAAAGGTCTTACTGTTTAAGTCCCTGTTAATCTTGGGGATTCTATTTACTGTGTGCGTGTGTGACGTTAACTGTATTTGCTAGCATGAACACGTGAACAGATTCGTGTGCCTTAGAAGGAACAGTGTGATGGCAGAAGATAGCTCTCCAGTCTGGGCTTAGTTTCCCTGGCTGCTTGAGGCCTTTCAGGGCAGGCTGAAAAACGCTGTGATCCCTATTTATAATTGGGTGTCAGGATATTTTGTAGGGTCACAGTTTCAATGCGAGGAGGGGCAGTTGTTGGCTGTTGTGACAACCTTCAGTGCTTCTGAGCAATATAAGTTGTTGTCTTGTTCACAGGGGATATTGATGGTATAGTGCTCAGTGCTCTTTAAGGAACTGTATTCCCCAGGACTGGCAGCATAGCCACAGGCCTTTATGTCCTGAATTCTGTAGGTAACATCACTGGTTTTAAGCCTATAAGGGCCAGGGTCATGATCACTGTGACACAAACTGGATTAATCGAGAGTGCAGGAGACCAACAAACTGGTTGGAGTGTGCCTCTCTGAAAAGGGCATCCACAGTGTTTAGGCACTATGGCCTTGAAGGATGAGCAGGTACAGAAATCCTCAGGACCTCCAGAGGGTCTGTCTTTTGTAGCTGAAGTCCCATCAGAAAAAAAAAAATCTAAAGGTTTTGTGGATTCCTGTGTCCCCTCTGGGCTGTTCACCAAAGTCCGTTATGGATGCCAACAAAATAAGGACAGAGACAGGAGAGATCTCTTAGTTCAATAATGAGGGCTTTGTGACCCAACCAGTGTCCTGGTTGAATGAAAAGGAAACACCTTCATTGCTCACCTGATTTTGCTCCCACCAACACGAGTCCTTCTGATGAAGACACCCACGGTAGAGTCAGTGTGGTGGCCCAACTTGATTTACTAAAGTGTAGGCAATCCAGACTTTTAAGTTGAACCTTATTTTTTCAGTTTCACTGAGGTACCAATGACATGCACTGTTAAATAAATCGTGTACGTTGATATTTTGACACTCATATAACCCATGAAAGCATCAATCATGATAAACCTTTCTATCACCCGCATATTTATTTGTGTCCTGTAATAATCTGTCCTGGAGGCAGCCATTGACCTGCTTTCAACTATAATAGAGGACTTTGCATTTTCTAGAATTTATATGATTGAAGTCTTAAAATGTTTATTCTGTTTCCTTGGGTGCCCTCATGTGGCATATATATTTTGGAATTCATCGGTGGTGCCTGTATGAGCAGTTCATTCTTCATATTGCTGAGAAGTACGTCCTATCAATATGGTGCTATTTATTTATTTATTTATTTATTCATCTCTTTATGGATACTTGTTTCCAGGTTCAGCTGCTGCAAGTAGAAATGCTAGAGAAAGTGGATACAGTTCTTCATACTGACAGGGTCCTCTCTATTGTGCTAATACTGGAGTCAGAGTGTGGGTGAATGGAGGACCTCTTAAGGGACCCCAGAGTGTCATCTAAAATGATTCTTCCTTTTGTATTCCCACTGGCAGTGTATGAGAGTTCCATTTCTCTGGTATCCTTGCTAGGAGTGGGTATGGTTAGTCTTTTTAAATGTGAACCCAGTTAGTAAATGTGGACCAGTATCTCACTGTGGTATAGGTGCGTTTCCCTCTTGTTTCATGATGTTGAGCAAAGCTCATGTACACGAAATAGGGGAGGAGGCTGGATGTGAACGAGTCAAGAAGCCACATCTACACTGTACCAAGTTCTAATAGGCAAAAGGCCTAGCACTTTCTCAAGAGAACAATAAAAACTACAAGTGGTCAGTGGCACATATAGGTTAGAAGCCTTGCGGATTTACCTAATACTTGCCTAAGACTAAATTTCCCATCCCGATTGGAACCAATCTGCATTAAATAAGGAGCACAGCGGACAAAAACTAGCACTTAAAATGATCTATCATAGTTTCAAATGTTTTTGGAGTCATACAAGAGTATTTGCATTTTAGAAACACATTCTGTAGGGATCCGGTGCGTAATGACATCATTTCTGGGATCAAATTTAAACTACTCCGTGCAGGGGGTAGATGAATGAAGAATGACCATAAAATGATAGGACTTCCTAATAGTCTTTTCTGTTTTGGGAGTATATTTGAAAATGCCATTATAAAGGGTAGTCCATGTCATGTTATGAGTACTCTCATATGATGAGAAGGATAAATTGCAAAGGACAGAAGGAGGCTTTTAATACCTTAAGCATGTAAAGGACAAAATGTTTGTTCTAAATATGAGCAGTTGAAGTCAATTATGCGTGAGGTCAACTGTTTAAAAACTAAATACTTAAAACGTGAAACTTTCTTATCCTTTTAAACAGGCATTTTGTGTGTATGTTTGTGTGTGTGTGCATTCATTATATTTGATCTAATAGACAAATCTACAAAGATTGAGCCAGCCCTTTGTAGCTTTAAACTAGAAACAATTAGTATTAACCACAGAAAGCAAGGACACAAAAAAGGCTCACAAATCACAAGGCCCACTTCCTTCCTTTGCAGATAATTAAATTAGGGTCCAAGAAGGGGAAGTGACTTGGAGGATGGGAAGTAAAATCCAGAGCTACTAACTCTCAGTTCAGTGTTTTGTTTCATGTTTGCTTTTTTGTTTTTTAAGTTATGGGCACCTTGGGGGCTCATTTGATTGACATTTGACTCTTGACTTCGCCTCCAGTCATGACCTCACAGTTGTGAGACTGAGCCTTGCGTCAGGCTCCGTGCTTAGGGTGGAGCCTGCTTAAGATTCTCACCCTCTGTCCCTCTCCCCTGTTCACCCGCTCATTCTCTAAAAATAAGTAAATGCAAATACACCTACTTTTCTTTTGGCGGCACCTGGTGGGCTCAGTTGGAAGAGCATGTGACTCTAGTTCTCAGGTCCCTGTATTTGAGCCTCACATTGGGTGTAGAGATTACTTAAAAATATAAATATCTTTTTAAAAAAGACTTGGTTTCATTTAGAGCACTTCTAGGTTTATAGCAAAATTAGGAGGCTGGGCATCCCCCGTATATCCCCTGCCCCCACACATGCAGCACCTCCTCCATTATCAACATCCCCCACCAGAGTGATGCATTTGTTGTAACTGATTTTCATTATCACCCAGAGTCTATTGTGCATATTAGGGTTCACTCCTGGTGTGTACATTCTGGGTTTGAACAATTCATAATACATAATACAGTATCACACAGAATATTTTCGCTGCCCTAAAAATTCTCTGATGCCATCTATCCATCCCTCCCTTGCTCCCACATTGCCCAGGAACTTGACTCTTGATCCTTTTACTCTCTCAATAATTTCACCCTTTCCAGAATTCCATATAGCTAGAATCCTACAGTATGAATCCTCTCTATTTTTTTAATGTTTTTTAAAATTTATATTTGAGAAAGAGAGAGACAGAGCATGAGTGGAGGAAGGGGAGAGAGAGAGAGAGCCACACAGTGTGAAGCAGGCTTCATGCTCTGAGCTGTCAGCACAGAGCCTTATGGGGGACTTGAACTCACGAACCACAAGATCATGACCTGAGCTGAAGTCAGACACTTAACTGACTGAGCCACCCAGGCACTCCACTATGAAGCCTTTTTTAGATTTCTGTTTTCACGAAAGGTTCCTCCATGCCTTTTCATGGCTTGATAGTTCATTACTTTTTAGAACTAAATAATATTCCGTACTCTGCATGTATCACTGTTATCCCTTCACCCACTAAGGAGACATCTTGGTTGCCTCCAAGTTTTGGCAATTTTGAGTAAGGTGCTAGAAAGCATTACACGCAGATATTTGAGTGGCCTTGTTTTCAACTCCACTGGGTAAAGACAAAGGAGCACAGTTGCCAAACTGTATGGTAAGAGTGAGTTTAGTTCTGTTAGAAACTGCCCAGGTGTCTTCCAAAGCGGCTGTACTGTTCTCACCAGCAAGGAATGAGCGTTCTCATTGTCCCACATCCTACCCGGCAAGTGCTGTTTTCAGCGTTCCAACTCCTCACTCTGAAAGGTGTGTGGTGGCATCCGGTGAGGAGTTTTCATCTGTGTTCATGAGCGATTGGGTTTTATAGTTTTCTTACTTACCATGGCTTTGTTTGATTTGGGTATCAGGTTAGTGCTAGCTTCTTAGAAGGAGTTGGAGTTTATTCCCTCCGCCTCTCCCTCTGAGAGAGATTATAGAAAATAGGTACAATTTCTACCTTAAATATTGAGCAGAGGCCACCAGTGAACACATTTCAGGGTGCTGGGTTCTGTTTTAGAAAACATTCCAAAAACAGAATGATTCCATTTCAAGACTGATTCAATTTGGATTCGATTGAAATTATTGATTCAGTTTCTTCTGTCCGTTATCTCTTTCTTCTCTTATTCCTGTAACTCATAATTGACAGCTTTGGTGGTTGTCCCACAGCTGTGTGGTCTGTTTTCTTTTCCAGGCTTTTTTGTTTTTTCCCAGTTTTGGAGGTTTTTCTGAGATATCTTCAAGTCAGATTCTTTGCTTAGCTACGTGCAGTCTACTGATAAGCCCAGGGAAGCATTCTCCATTTGTTACACTTCTGATCTCTAGGATTTTTGGGGGGGAAGGAGGAGTTATTATTATTATTATTTTTTTTTAGAATTTCCATCTCAGTTTACATAGCCTGTCTACTCTTGCATGGTGTCTAATTTATCCAGTACAGCGCTTAGCATCTTAATCACATTGGCTTTAAGTTCCTAGTCTCATGCTTCCACATCCCTCTCTAGTCAGAGCCTGGTTCGAGGGCTTGCTCGGTCTCTGCAGAGTTTTTACATTCATCACACCTTATGATATTGTCCTTTTTTTTTTTAATGTTTTATTTATTTTTGAGACAGAGAGAGACATAGCATGAGAGGGGGAGGGGCAGAGAGAGAGGGAGACACAGAATCTGAAGCAGGCTCCAGGCTCTGAGCTGTCAGCACAGAGCCCGACGCGGGGCTCGAACCCACGAACCTGAGATCATGACCTGAGCCGAAGTCGGATGCTTAACCGACTGAGCCACCCAGGTGCCCCTTGTGATATTGTCTTGAGGTCTATGTGTGAAGTACTCTGTAAACAGGACTGGTGTGTATGGGAGCAGCATTAGTGGGGGAAGAAGGGGACTGTTAGGTAGTCCATGACTAGGTGTTCATTTGGTTTTGTCTTGTTTTATGCCTGGAACAGTGTTATGATTTGTTTGGCACCGTAATTTCCTTTTTAACCTTTTGCGTTCTTTTATCAGGGATCCTCACAGTTTCTGAGATTAAGAAGATTTGTTTGTAGGTTAAAGATTTATTTTCTTTTACTGAACATATTTACTGACATATAATAGAGATCTCAGTCTTTCAGTGACTTTGTGTTTCTGGACTGTGGCTTGTCAGTGTCCCCTCCTCAGGGGGGACAGGATGGATAGAGTGGCCTGGAGTTGGGTACTTCCCTTCCCTCTGTTCACCTAGGCTCTGGTAAAGCCTGAGCAAGTTAGGCTCTGCTTCAATGGTGTGCATATTGGTTTGGTATGATTTAGATCCATTCGTTGATGACAGAAACGAATGGTTTTAGAAGTAAAGTGTTTTGACAAAAGAATGAGGTCACTTGTATCGAGATGTCATCAGCTCATCTGTTCTCACCAATAAGAACTCAGTAGCCCAGCTGCTGAGAGGTCCTGCTGGGACTTCTCAATAAAAACATAAGGAGCAAGTATGGCTAAGGAGCATTTAGACCAAAACTACAGAGAGTTGGTGAAGAGCATTCCAGAGTGTTGGGTCGGGCAAGGCTAACTGCTCATCTGAATAGCTCTCCAAAGCCCTTAGGGCATTAGCTCCTGCCACGGAATAGGTGACTCTTTCCAGCAGTGGGGAAGACCACAGTGGCCCTCGAAGGAGATCCTCTCACCCATCAACACTGGCATCATCACTCCCTAGCAACATGTTCTAGCAACAGGGGACTTTTCCTTTTGTGCTGGCGGCTGGCCATCAGCTATGGGTTGGGTGTCCCTCCAGAGTACTAACACAAAACAAGTTGTGCCTCAACTAAAGGTGGACGTTACTCCTTTCATCTCCTTATGCCTGCTACAATAGTGAGATTAATCAATCATTGATTTGGATATGTTATTTTCTCCATTGGCTTATTAAGAGATTATCTTGTATGTTACTAGTTTGTGAAATTCCCACAGTGAACCTATGTTAAATAAAGACAAATTAAGTCTCTGAGCATTAATTTGCCTCAAATCAAAACAAATAGCTTATCCTGCAAGCTGACTTTGCAGAGAACAGTGCTTTGGCATATTTGAAAATGGTTTCTTGAGGGGAGTCTGGCTGGCTCAGTCAGTAGAGCATGTGGCTCTTGATGTCAGGCTAGTCAGTTAAAGCCCCATGTGGGACACGAGCTTACTTAAAAACCAAATAAAGTAAAAAACTGGTGGGGCACCTGGGTGGCTCAGTCCGTTAAGCATCCGACTTCAGCTCAGGTCATGATCTCATGCTTAGTGGGTTCGAGCCCCGCAGCAGGCCCTGTCATGACAGTTTGGAGCCTGGAGCCTGCTGCTTCCGATTCTGTGTCTCCCTCTCTGCCCCTCTCCTGCTCAGGTTCTGTCTCTCTCTCTTTCACTTTCAAAAACAAATAAATATTAAAAATTTTAAAAAACAGGTAACATTAAAAGAAAAAGAAGTAATGGTTTCTTTTCCTTTCCACTGTTGGAAGCACAGTACTTTCTCCCGTCACAGAAGATCACAGAACATCACGGGATGCTCACTGTGAGAACCAGGTAGAACTCTAGGAGGTAAAACTCCACAAGTGTGTGGGAGTTCTCCACAGGGCTGGGTTCCCCAGGAATTTTTCTCTCTCAAACTTCTCCCCACGGAGACTCCAGCAATTGGGCAAGTACAGTTCTGTCTCCCTACCCCGGCACGCGCTGCCACTGCTTCCACACGTGCATTTCTGCTTCCGTAACATGTGATCTCTGTATCTGCTGGTCTCAATTGGGGGACAGCGGTTTTCCCTGTGACCACAGTTATTTTTGGAATCCAAGAAGAGTTTGTGAGTTTGTTGAGCTTTTTCCTTGTTAGGATGGAGTGGCAACTTCCAGTTTCTTACATGCTGGACCAAACCCAGAAGTATCCCTGTTACCCTTTTGATTTCTTCCTTCTGAAAAAATTAAATTACCCATACAATGACACTGCTGTGGGTTTGAATTTTTGTGTTCCCCCAAATTTCACATGTTGAAATCCTACATCATAGAAAGGTGATGGTCTTAGGAGGTGGGGCCTTTGGGACGTGCTTAAGTCCTGAGGGTGGAGCCCTCCTGAATGGGCTTAGTGCCCTCCAGGAGGCTGCAGAGAGATCCGTGGCCCCTTCCACCATGTTGAGGACGCAGAAGTCAGCACTCCAAGGACAGCCCTCACCCCACCATGCTGACGCCTTGGTCTCCAACATCCAGTCTCCAAGACTGTGAGAAATAAATTTTTGTTGTGCGTAAGCTACCCAGTCTGTGGTATTTTCTTAGAGCAGCCTGAACAGACCAAGCCACATTTTATCATTTCTTCTGGCCATTTTCAAACATAAACAAAAGAGGAAAACACTGTGTAATAAAGCGAGATGAAGCTTCCCCAGTCTTCCACCATCTTGTCATTTCATAGCCATTTTTGTTGCTCTGTCCTCACACTTGTAGGTTACTTAGACACATGTAATGCAGAAGAATTTATGGAGGATACATTTTTAAAAGCTTCATAACCCCAGTAGTCATCAGACAACACATTTTTCAAATATGTTCAACTATGTTCTTGGGGCACCTGCGTTGCTCAGTTGGTTCGGCTCAGGTCATGATATTACAGTTCATGAGTTCAGGCCCCATGGTGGGCTCTGTGCTGAGAGCTCAGAGCCTGGATCCTGCTTCAGATTCTGTGTCTCTCTCTCTGTCCCTCCCCCAGTCATGTTCTGTCTCTCTCAAAAATAAATAAAACATTTAAAAAATTTGACAAATATATTCTTAATGCTCAATTTTCTCAGTTGCCTCAAAAATGTTGTCTTGTAAGCCATATTTATTGCAGCTAGGACCCAGAATGTATCCTGACCCCTACAGTTGCTTTGTGTAAAGTTATGTTAGCCCACAGGTCCCACTTGCCTTTTTTTTTTATTATTTGTGAAGTTGCTGAGGCGTT